>WNWK01021880.1:0-33454 GCA_009830355.1 Cherax destructor | reverse complement strand
CAGGAGCTGGAATTTTTCCAGACAGTGGTCAATTTTCGAAGCTTTTCCCTGGTTGTTGGGACGTTGCACCGGGGGGCTTGTAAAACCCGATGACCAGGTTATGATTTTCGACCATTATTGCTAATACTTCAACTACTTTATTTGAGGCATTTGAGTTCTGAACATAAAGTGACTCGTGATATCCGGGCCCCCCTTTTCGCCTGTTCCCCTAACTGTGGCGCCTTGAATTCACTAAGAATTAAATATACAAGTTTTCTCCCCTGGCTTACTTGTAATCCTAAATAAAAAAAACCCGCTTAACTGCCTTTACCTGCCTGGTTCTGTAAATAATAAATTTGATTAGTTAGCTTAACCTACCCTGTGTTCTTTGGGCCTGGTTATAATTAACCTACTTCGATAATATGGTCTTAACTTTCCACAATTAAGACTAATCTTCTGCAACCTACATTTACATCTGGGTTAAAAAGGACCATATAAAACTTGTCTTGGGACTACCTTCTTGTGGTCCCTTGAGCAAGCACTGTTAAAACCGACATAGACATTTCCAGACTTAAATGGTTGGGACAAATTTTATTAACTGCAAAAAAATTCCCCATACATGAGGTTTGAAAGGGTTTAACTTACTTGAGGGTAAAATCCCCATCTTCCAATTTTTCCTAAGCTAAAACCCCCCCAAACACCATGTAGGGAAGCCCCAATCGCAAATTAAGGGGTTTATGTTTGTTTAACTCAGAACCCCAGCTCTAGGGTATCCCCCCAAAAATTTTTTAAACAGTAAGGGCACTGCTTCCGACTTTTCTAAACAATGGGATGCTGGTCCCTGTAAAATGCCCGCCCCGATGCCCACAAAAAAAATTAAACTTTTCCCCCCAAAAATCCGATACTGAGAAGAAAAAGGTAAGGTCCTACGTATTGGGCGGGGTGGAGGAGAATCCTCAGTACTTGGGATTCTTTTCCCTGCCCCCGGACAGATGGAAGTCATTGGGTGCGCACTGGTCGCAGCGCTTTTCCTTTAAGTCTATCGGGAAACAGCTGCGGGTGGGGCCCCCTCTTGCCCCGCAAGGAATTGCCTTTTCCTTTGGCTAACATATCCTAAAAACCATTTAAACTTTATCTACCATTTAAGGGGTGAGCTACATTATTAATATCTAATTTTCCCAATAATTTAAAGTTTCTAATGTCAAACTTTCCAATTCCTAGGGGAATAAATTTCAATTTGTATTAAAACAAAACCTCCCCCAATTGAATGTGTAGGTTTGTTTTTTGGGTTGGGGGTTTTGGGGATGTACTCCAGTACCGATCCGTGGATGTTTAAGGTCCTCGGCCCTTACCCTGTGGAACTTGAGTGACTCAAAATTTCCCATTACATGTGACTGATCAAAGAAGGAAAAGGGGAAAATATACTGTAGCAAAATTTAAACCCAATGTTATTTTACTTAAAAAAATCTCAATTTTATGTATCCTCCTTTAAATTTTTAATTTATATTACAATTTCTTTAAAAATTATAGTGTCATCATTTTGTTTAAATTTTAAATAAAAATAAACTGAAGAAACTAATAAATTTTTCCCAGTATTGTTATTATCATATAGCATCAATATTGTAACTTGAAATAAAATATACAACTGTTAAAAACAACCAATTTCCTTGTATTGTCAATTAATATAGTAAAGAGTTTGACTGTTGGTTTATCCTGCCTTTCTCTTCTACTTATCTTTCTCCCCGGCTATTTTTTTCTGTCCCCACTTCCCCCCGCCCCCAGTGGGTCCTTCCTGAGAGTCTGAACAACTAACTTTATTGTCTTTTTTAAAAGTATGTATAATCATTTGTAATTTAAAATAATAAAGAACTAGAATAAACTCAATCAATTTCTCTAGCATTAAGTACTTAGTGAATAAGTATTTAGAATAAACTGCCCCTAATGCCATGGCATGCCAGTGGCTCTCCTTGCATTCCAGTTTTATAATTGTAACTACCTAGAGGCCTGGTCACAGACCGGCCGCAGGGGCGTTGACCCCTGGAATTCTCTCCAGGTCTCTCCAGGTAGACCAATAACAGTGTACACTTGTAACATGCATCGAAATAAAAATATTATTATTATATTATTATTATTATTATATAGGAGAGAACTCACAATTAAGTTAACATGACCATCACTCACCCATTAACAGCATCATAGTAGTGCATTGTACATCGGTGACCTAGCTAAGGTACATCTACTGTTTATAACAATCCTATCGGCTGACAATTGACTGCTACAAAAGTGAGTACTTAGCTGTAGCTGAGGGAGTCACTTCGTTTGTTGGTGTTCTCTCGCGGTCTTGCTCGATAGCAATTATACTCCCGGCAAGCCGATGATGGTGGAGTAGGGGTCCCGATATAGAAGTAATGACCTCTTGACACCTCTACAATTCTCGGGACAGAATCGGAGGTCAACATGTGGTTGTTAGGAGAATGTTGTTAAGAATCACTACACACATTCTCTCGTGACATTAACATCACCAAATCCTCTTTAATTCACACGATGATTCAATATCTCCCTAGTTTCCACTCTTTATTGTTCACTTCTTTCAATTTCGTCGTTGATGGGTCGAGATAAAGTTAGTTCATCTTCTCCATATCAAATATGGCGGTCGGAGTATGGCGTACCCATGCCAGACGCCGCCCGGTACAATCACTCTCTGATTATTTACAACTCTGTTTCACTATATTCACCATTTCACAATATTCACTGAGCAAATTTCAGTCTCTTCTAATACGAAAACCATCCGGAATCAGGGTTTACGACTGTATCCCGTTGTATGGTCGCGTCCCTGTATTACTAAAGTCCAAAATAGGCCTAACTCTCGATTCCCATTAGACCGGATCACGTTATTTCACCAAATTGTCGCCCGAATATCGGAATTTCCAACACGAAAGTCCAGGAGTAGTAGTATAGGCCTATGGAAATAAATGGTATAAAATACCGACACATTGGAAAAATAAACACATAAGCAGTATAATGTGATCCTTTATTGACTCGATAAAGCCCACTGCGTGGGCGAAACGTTGTCAATAAAGGATCACATTATACTGCTTATGTGTTTATTTTTCCAGTATAGGCCTATACACGCGTCCGTCTTGTTCCGTGTTTTTTCGTGTTTTTCGCGGTCTCCTTTACGTGCTAGAACCTTAAAACTGTGCCAGTGATCGTATAAGGTACATCCCTCCAGTGCTCGCAACAAACCAGGCAGAAAACACTTATACAGAGTCAAAAACAAGTGAATTAGTGTGCCAGAACATAGTGCCATAAAGCCAGAGGGGAACTTAAGTGCCGTGTGAAATAACAAAACAGAACGTTTATTTGTCAGAGGAAGGAAAGTCTCCCTGAAAATAGGGTGAAGATAGATCTGTATAGTGAATATATCAGTGGTGCCATAGTATACAAAGTTAATAGATGTTAAGTGAAAACAAAGGCGGAAGTGTAGGCCTAACGAGTTTCGTGTTTGAAATCAGTTGCCAGCGGCCGCCGGGTCCTTACCACGCAAGTCCGTGTATTGATAATTTTAAACTGTTAGTATAACTGACCAAAATCTAGTGATTACATTGATATAAAAAAAATTATGAAATACGAAGAGGGGCACAATCCTGAGGAAATACGTAATTTGTCCAGCTGAAAAATACGATAAACAGTGTCGAGTTGTGAGTTGTCAGTGAACGATTTCACTAACATAAGTCCGTATATCTTCCAGTCATCATAGGAAAAACCAGCAGTGTTGTGGTGTAGGAAAAAACTAAAACAAAATCTAAACCCAGCAGAGTGAACCATAAGTGCACGGAAACCCAGGTGTTAAAGCGGGGTGAGGTTTTACCAGGGTGCAAGAAGTAAACAGGATGCCAGAGGTAAACCAGGGTGCCAGAGGTACAGCCGCCGTACAGTAGGAGCTGCCAGAAGGACCGGTTTTTATCTCCATCACGCAAGTTATACTTTTGTACCATACCGATCATTATTACTCTGTTTAATCATCTTCCAGTGATCTGTCTTGTAACCCAGACAATCCCTACAGGATTCATTAAATAAGTGACACTGATCTCGTCAGATCCAAGAAATAAGGAAACCATTGACTGGATTCAAAACTGGTATCCGAGTCCGGATTCAATAAGCGGACAGAGTTTTAGGGGACCTTATCAAACACCCAAACAATAACAGTAAGAATAACTTTTACGAGGTAAGATTGTCCAAACACTTACACATGCAAATAAAATAGAATCGATACAAATAGACGGATCACCACTTCAGGGAACCTATTAGTAGAATATACAGTAAAGCAACCAACAAAAATCAATCATGAAACCCTGCTTAATATGCAACCAAACAAGCAAACGTTCCTCTGCATGGATTACATGCATCTTTTGTGGTAAATGCTGCCACGCCCCTTGTGTAGGCATTCAAGACTCTACCACCGAGATATTAAACAAGGGAAGTGTTTTTGGGTATGTCCAAATGAGACCGAACTGGGGAATAAAACCACATCGATATTAAAAGATGACAACACCAAATCGGACTTCATAAAAAACATGACAGCTTTCTATATCAGTTGGGACAGTAAAAAATCAGGGCCAGATAGTGCTACCGCCCCTGGTACAGATGTTGAAATGATACCCAATATATTTAAGAATAGGAAATAAATGATGGTGACCTGAAGAGAGACAGTAGCTCTAGTGAAATAAATGATGGGGAAACAGGTGTAGACAAGGACACACACAAAACAGTGGTACAAACTAGCAATATCACGGTAGATAGTAAACAAGGGGATGCCCAGGGAAATACTGAAGATAAATTACCGGAAACAGTTGAAGGCTCCATTGTTAGCAATAATAACGAAGACAGACATGAGACAGGAACACACCCACCAATGGGGAACACAGTCACAAAAAAACAGGGCAAACGGAAACCAGGCATATGTGAATACTATGCACTTGGTATCTGCAGGCATGGAAAATCTGGGAAAGCAGATGGGACATGCAATTATGATCACCCCAGAAAATGCCGTTCCCATATGAAAACAGGCAAATGCAACCTCCCGTCCTGTAATTTTTTCCACCCTGAAGTGTGCCACACATCAATTCAGGAAAGACAGTGCTATAACTTATATTGCCAGGCATACCACCTAAAGGGTACGAGGCGACAAAGAACATCCAGACCATAACAAAATCAGGGTAGCCACAGCCACTCCGGAGAGAGAGGTTTTTTAGTGCCAGGAAGGAAAAAAGCAGGCAGGAAATGACAGAAATTGTACACCAACTGCAATCATTTCTGGAGTGGAATCACAGTCAGTGGCCTCCACTCCATTACAACAGATATTAGAGCCAGGAAAAAAAGACCTTCCCCATACCACCAATACCACCAATCCAACTACATTCATCTTTGCTAATATACAGGGTCTAAAGCCAGCAACAAACAACAAGGTACCTTACATTCGTGGACTGCTTACAGAGTCAAATGCTATGTTTGCGGCTTTCACAGAGACCCACATAAGAGATCACTTGGACAATGAAATATGGATCCCGGGCTACAACCTATACAGGTGTGACAGAGTGAACAGGCAAAAAGGGGGGGTTGGCCTGTATATCACAGTCACTTATATGTTCAGAACTACTAAATGCCTCAAATGATGTAGTAGAAGTATTAGCAATAAAGGTCGAGAATCAAAACCTGGTCATCGTGGTTGTCTACAAGCCCCGGATGCAACGTCCCAACAATTCCAGGAACAGCTTCTGAAAATTGACCACTGTCTGGAAAATCTTCCAGCTCCTGCCCCCAACATCTTGCCACTGGGGATTTCAACCTCAGGCACCTAAATGGAGGAACATTGCAAACAATGTGGTAGCAGAGATAACACTAGGAGGCAGCTCAGATGAAAATTCACACATGCTTGAACTTTTAAATCTCTGCACCAAGTTCACCTTAAACCAGCAAATAGTAGAGCCCATAAGATTAGAGAATACGCTGGACCTCATCTTAACCAACAATGATGATCTGATACGAAATGTCGTCATATCAAAACAATATACTCAGATCACAACATAATAGAGGTCCAGACATGCATGCGAGGAGCCCCAGATCAACAAAATGTGATCAGCCGTGAGGGAGCTTTCTCCAAATTCAACTTCAATAACAAAAACATAAGGTGGGACCAAGTAAACCAAGTCCTAAATTATATAAACTGGGAAGATTGCCTAAGCATCACGGATCCCAACCTATGTCTAGAACAAATTAACTCTGTGGTACTTGAGGTTTGCTCAAGGCAAATTCCCTTAAGGAAAAGGAGGAGAAGATGCAAACTAGAAAGAGAGAGGCGCTCCCTATACAGGCGAAGGCACAGAATAACGGAGCGGCTACAGGAGGCCAATATCTCTGAAATACGTAGGGTGTCACTAGTCAGAGAAATATCAAACATCGAATTAAAACTAAAGGAATCCTATAGGAATCAAGAGACACGGGAAGAACTAAGAGCCATAAATGAAATTGAAAGAAACCCTAAGTATTTCTTTTCCTATGCAAAATCAAAGTCGAGAACAACAACCAGTATTGGGCCCCTACTTAAACCGGATGGGTCCTACACAGATGACAGCAAGGAAATGAGTGAGTTACTTAAATCCCAGTATGACTCAGTCTTTAGCGAGCCACTAACCAGACTGAAAATCGAAAACCTAAATAATTTTTTATGAGAGTGCCACAGAACTTGACAGACGCACGCCTTTCTGACATCATCACGACGCCAAATGACTTCGAAAAGGCAATAAATGACATGCCCATGCACTCCGCTCCAGGCCCAGACTCATGGAACTCCATGTTCATCAAGACCTGCAAGAAGCCCTATCACATGCTTTTAACATCCTATGGAGAGGGAGCATGGACACTGGGATCGTCCCGCAGCTACTAAAAACAACAGACATAGCCCCGCTCCACAAAGGGGGCAGTAAAGCAATAGCAAAGAACTACAGACCAATTGCGCTAACGTCCCATATCATAAAAATCTTTGAAAGGGTTCTAAGAACCAAGATCGCCACCCATCTTGATACCCATCAATTGCACAACCCAGGACAGCATGGGTTTAGAGCAGGCCGCTCCTGTCTGTCCCAACTACTGGACCACTACGACAAGGTCCTGGATGCTCTAGAAGATAAACAGAATGCAGATGTTATATACACAGATTTTGCAAAAGCCTTTGACAAGTGTGACCATGGTGTAATAGCACACAAAATGCGTGATAAAGGAATAACAGGAAAAGTTGGTAGATGGATCTATAATTTCCTAACACGTAGAACACAAAGAGTAGTAGTCAACAGAGTAAAGTCTGAGGCAGCTACTGTGAAAAGCTCTGTTCCACAAGGCACAGTACTTGCTCCCATCCTATTCCTCATCCTCATATCAGACATTGACAGGGATATAAGCCACAGTGCTGTGTCTTCCTTTGCAGATGACACCCGAATCTGTATGACAGTGTCCACCGTTGAAGACACTGCAAGACTCCAAGCAGACATAAACCAAATCTTTATATGGGCTGCAGAAAACAATATGAAGTTCAATGATGAGAAATTTCAATTACTCAGATACGGAAAACGTGAGGAAATTAAAATCTCATCGGAGTACAAAACTAATTCCAACCACACAATAGAGCAAAAAACTAATGTCAAAGACCTGGGAGTGATCATGTCAGAGGATCTCACCTTCAAGGACCATAACAATGTAGCAATTGCATCTGCTCGAAAATGACAGGATGGATAATGAGAACCTTCAAAACCAGGGATGCCAAGCCCATGGTGACACTTTACAGATAGCTTGTTCTATCTAGGCTGGAATATTGCTGCACACTAACTGCACCTTTCAAGGCGGGTGAAATTGCTGACCTTGAAAATGTGCAGAGAACCTTCACCGCACGCATAAGTGCGATAAACCACCTCAACTACTGGGAACGCTTGAAGTTCCTAAACCTGTACTCTCTAGAACGCAGGCAGGAGAGATACATTATTATATACACATGGAAAATTCTTGAGGGCTTAGTACCAAACTTGCACACAAAATCACTCCGTACGAAAGCAAAAGACTCGGCAGTTGATGTAACATCCCCCAATGAAGAGCAGGGGTGCCACTAGCACGTTGAGAGACAACACAATAAGTGTGAGGGGCCCAAGATTGTTCAACTGCCTCCCAGCATACATCAGGATTACCAACAAGCCCCTGGCTGTCTTCAAGCAGGCACTGGACAGGCACCTCAAGTCGGTACCTGATCAGCCGGGCTGTGGTTCGTACGTTGGACTGCGTGCGGCCAGCAGTAACAGCCTGGTTGATCAGGCTCTGGTCCAACAGGAGGCCTGGTCACAGACCGAGCCGCGGGGCGTTGACCCCTAGAATTCTCTCCAGGTAGATTAGAAACGTCCAGCACTTTGATATCACTCCATACTATGAAGTGAAGTAATTAAGTCCGGTCTGGCTGTCGCAATCGCCATTCCCCAAGGCATCCCGCCTGATATCTGGTGGGTAGGCCATTTTCCTTGAATGCCACCTCTGCCCAGCCTCCTCCAATCCCCTCAAAACCCCGCCTATCCGATGGTTCTAATCTCACGTCTACATAATGTGGAACCACCAGCAACACATTAAAGATATCTATTCAAATTGGAAAGTTTATCAATTACAACTTTTGGAAAATACCAATATTTTCCACAGTTACTGTCTACCAGGGCAACATCTGTTCCAGGGGCGATAGCACCATTTGGCCCAGATTTTTTACTTTCCCAACTGTTATAGAATGCTGTCATGTTTTTTACGAAGGCCAATTTGTTGTTGTCATCTTTTAATATCAATATGATTTTATTCCACAGTTCGGTCTCATTTGGGCATACCCAAAAACACTTCCCTGGTTTAATATCTCGTGTAATTGATTCCTGAATGCTTGCACACGGAGTGTGGCTCCATTTACCACAGAAGTTGCATGTAATCCATCCAGTGGAATGTATGTTTGTTTGGTTGCATATTACACAGGTTTTCATGATTGATTTTGTTGGTTGTTTTACTGTATATTCTACTAATAGCTTCCTGAAGTGTTGATCCGTCTATTTGTATCGTATCTATTGTATTTGCATGTGTAAGTGTTTGGGACAATCTTACCGATTTAGCTACCTAAAACCCCGTCTGCCACCATAAGTGTCCGGGGCCCAAGACTGTTCAACTGCCTCCCAGCACACATTAGGGGGATTACCAATAGACCCCCGGCTGTCTTCAAGAAAGCACTGGACAGGCACCTAAAGCCAGTACCTGACCAACCGGGCTGTGGTTCGTACGTCAGTTTGCGTGAGGCCGGCAGTAACAGCCTGGTTAATCTAACCCTGATCCACCATGAGGCCTGGTCTCAGACCGAGCTGCAAGGGCGTTGACCCCCGAAACCCTTTAAAGATAAACTCCAAGTGTTGGTACAGTAGTGTGTGGAGAGTGTGGGTGAAGGTGGGTAGGTGTTCGAGACAAATGTGTAGAATGTGGGAGTAGGTGGGTAGGTGTTGGTACAGTAGTGTGTGGAGAGTGTGGGTGTAGGTGGGTAGGTGTTGGTACAGTAGTGTGTGGAGAGTGTGGGTGTAGGTGGGTAGGTGTTGGTACAGTAGTGTGTGGAGAGTGTGGGTGTAGGTGGGTAGGTGTTGGTAGTGTAGGTGTGTAGAGTGTGGCTGTAGAAGGAGGTGCTGGAACAGCAGTGTGTGGAGAGTGTGGGTGTAGCTGTGTAGGTGCATTCATCGCCCAGCCCTGGTTGTGTGCAGGTGTTAGTGGTGGCCTCTGTGGGACAGGTTGTGCATCTTTATACCCTACAATGGCGGACGGGTACAGGCAGAGGGTAAACACGATTGGGATTGAAGAACTCTTGGGAGGGGTGTACCCATCAAATGCTGAAGTACTCCTGCCAGCAATTTTGCGAGACACGGCTGCTTATCATCGGATTGTGGATCAATTCCAGGATCAATGGCTGAAGGTCATGATGGGCCTGGAGGTATGTGTCCATGATGTCTCGGCATTCTATAAGTGGATAAAGTTGGGAAATGTGCCATTCGAGGTGGCGGAATGTGATGTGACTGGTGTTATGCAATGATATGGTACAGTACATGCCTTAACTGTCGGATGGTGGGTTAACGGGCCATACGCTGGTATGCTCGAAGGGACTTACTCTGTGAAGATGACGTTGCGTCAACCAATTCCGTCTTATGTTTTAATGGCTAATTTTTGCTCACAGATTTACGTGACATATGTTGGGCAAGCCCGTATTTGTCGTTTGTGTGGCCTCCAGGGACATTTAGCGGTGGATTGTGTGCAACGGAAGGGCTATGAGTGGATGATGGACAGGAGGGCGTGGTGCGGCAGTCTTGGAGTGCAGAGGTGGACCGCAAGGAGAAATCGGCGGTGCCAACGGAGGCATTGTAGGTGCATAGTATGGTGTCGGATGGCGAGCAGCAGGGATTGCCTAGGGAAGAGGTTGAGGTACTGAGAAATTTACGAGAGTTCATACAGGGTGAGCCTCTGTCAATGGAGGAAGTGTCAGACTTGGTGCACGATGGTCCTTCCCAGGAGCCTCTAGGGGCATTAGGGACGGTGCATGAGAGTCAGGAAGTGTCTGTGGCTAATGTAACTGTGGTGGAAGTTGAGGTACATAGGGAAGAGGAGATGGAATTACTTGAGGAGAGGGGTGTGTCTAGGAAAAGGCCTGGAGAGGAATCTATGGAGGAATTGTTGACGGCTGGCCAAAGATCAGGGAAAAAAGTGTGGGCTGACGTAGTACAAGGGAAAGATGCTAAATCGAAGGGTTATGGAGGTGTAGGGAAACTAAGGAGGTTGGGAGGGTAGAGGGAGAGGGATGGTGAGGTATTAACTAAATTCGACAAGAGAGTACTGAAGCAAAAGGGAAAACCTCAGCCTTACATTTCAGGTGTGTAACTATAAACGTTAATGATCTTAGGAAGGAGGTTAAGTGTCAATGGGTGGAGGTTACTTTGAGTAGGTGGAAGGTAGATGTTGTGTTCATTCAAGAGCAAAATTATAGGAAGGGTTCTGATCTTAGGTTAAGGGGTAAAGGATTTTTGCTAGTGATGCTCGGCTTTGAAGGGAGGGGTTTTGGTAGGCATACGTGAGACTAGTCCTTTCAATTTAGAGTCTTGGGAGGACGTGGTGGACGCATGGTCAGGGTAAATGGGGAGTGGAGTGATGCAGGTGAGTTTTTGGGAGTGTATATGCCAGCTGTAGCACAGGAGGGGAAGGATGATTTGTCAATAATGAGTTGGTGTATGCTGTCCGAGGATTGGCCCAGGTTTCCATTATTGTGGGTGACTGGAATAGTGTGATTAGGGTCAGGGATGTGGAGCCGCGGAGGGGGCGGAGGGTGTGTGTTGGAGTCATTAAGGGGCGTCTTGGGTGTGGTGGGGATGGTTGACGTGGTGGTAGGTAGGGGAGAGTTGGTTGACTACACTTTTGTGAGGAAGGATTAAGCGGCTAGGCTGGATAGACTATATGTGACGAGATTAGTTGAGATTAGGAAGGTGGAATGTGGACGTGGGCTTTTCGGATCATAGAGGGTTTTGTTTGAAGGAGGATGGGAAGGAGTGGTGCGTGTTTATAAGAGTTATTGAAAATTGAATACAAGGTTGTTGGAAAGTAAAGGTAGGAGTGAGATTTTTGATGAATGGTGGGGGGAGGGGCAGGGAATGCGGGATGAGGTTGTACGATGGTGGATGGAGACTGGAAAGGAGGAAATCCGGAAGTTTTATGGATGGGTTGCAAGGAATGAATGTAGGAGTAGGTATGGGTATCAGAGGTATTTGGAAGGGTTGTTGAGGGATTATCAGGTTGGGGATTGGGGGGAAAGAGGTAGGGCAGAGGTCGTGGACTTGAGAGGAAGGTTAAGGGATTTGCAAGAGGAAAGGTTTCAGGCTTTATGGGTTAGAGTGGTATCGAGCAGGTTTTGTGGGGTGACAAGGTATCGAAAGTGGTATTAAGGAATTTTCAGATGTGTAGGAGGGGGATGTTGATATCGTCGCTGAAGGTAGAGAGGGGGTGGAAGGGTATCAGGAGGGAAGGGTGTTGCAAATGACGGAGGGTATGGGGGGGTATGCTGAAGGATGGTTTCGTGTTCAATATCAGAAAGGAGAGGTGCATAAGACGGAGAGGGATAAGTTATTGAAGGGTATAGGTAGGTTGTTGAGTGTGGAGGAGGGGAGGGAATGTGGAGCGGAGATCTTGGAGGAAGAGGTGAGAGAGGCTGTGAGGGGTTGAGGTTGGGAAGTCCAGGAGTAGATGGGTTGCCGGGGATTTGTATGTGATTCAATGAAAACTGGGGTTGTTGTTTTGGTGGCAAAGGAGATTCACCAGTAGGTTCAAGTGATTATAGAGGTTTAGCTTTGTTAACTGCTGACTATAAAATTTTCACAAAATATTGGCAAATAGAATTAAAAGATATTTAGGGGAGTTTTGCATGGGGACAATTTGGGGTGCCAGGAAGGAGTATTCGAACAGGGCATAGGCATATTAAACAGTTTGTTGAAAATAGCGAGGAGGGTGGTTTTAGGTTTGGATTGGCAGAGGGCATATGATAGGGTAGATAGGGACATATGTTGGAAGTGATGGGGAGACAAGGTTTTGGGGAAGAGGTGGTGAGATGGGTGGGGATGCTGTATGCAGGTGCTTTGATAAGGGTGCAGATTAATGGGAAGGTTGGAGGTGAGTGGAAATGAAGAAGGGTTTGCGGCAGGGTTGTCCGCTGTTGCAGATCCTTTTGCTCTTTTACAGGATCCATTTTATAGATTAGTGGAGAAAGAGTTGGGGAAGGTAGCTGCAGGTGTGGAGGAGGTGGGGATCGTTGGTTACGTTGATGATATGACGACTTTTGTTAGCAAGGAATGGCAATTGGGTAGGTTGAATAATTTGGTAGAATGGTTTGGGACGGGACAGGGGTGAGAGTCAACAGGGCAAAATCAAAATTATTGGAGGTAGGTAACTGGTGTGGCAGTACGTTGGGGTTAAGAAGAGGTTGGAGCTGTGTGGATATGATTAAAATATGTGGTATATTTTTAGTGCCGATGCGGTTCTGGCGAGGGAGGTGAACTCCAGGACAGCGGTAGATGGGGCTATTGGGAGGATGAGAGGTTGGGGAGTGGGAGAGGTTACCTTATTGCAGAGAGTCATGGTTGTTAATGTATTGGTATACAGTAAATTGTGGTTCCAGGCGGTAGTGTATCCCCTATTGGAGGTGGAGGGAAGAGATTGTTGGGTCAAGTACTGAGTTTTATATGGGGCATGGGAGGCCCTGGTAAGCAGAGGTTGTGGAATCACAAAGGAGGTGGGGGTCTAGGGTTGATACCGTTGAGGTGTAGGTTGTGTAGCTGTGTGAGGCACAAATTTTTGCAGGAGGGGAGTTGGAGGTCTACAGGTGGGGTTAGTAATGAAGGAGGTACGAAGATGGTGGAGGGGAAAGACATCCTGTTGTGTGAAGTGATATTGCAGGGTTTAATGGTGATGAGGAGCCTGGTGAGTATGGTTAAAAGATTGGATAGGATGGGGTTGGAGGGGAGGGTAGTGCAGGGGAGTGGGGTTTATCCTCTGTATGATTGGGTAAGTATTTGGAGGTGGTTACATAAATTAAAATTGAAACCAAGAGTACGGGAGACAGGGTATAGGTTTTTGCAGGGATGTTTAGCTCAAAAGCTCAATTATTCATAATAGGTGTCGTACGTGATGGGGTATGTAGTAGGTATGGGGAAATGGAAATGGCGTATCATGTTATCTATTTTTGTAGTGATTTGCAGGGGGTGAGGGAATGGTTTGGGGTTGTGTTGGGACAGATAGGTGAGGGACAGGTTTCTGTTTTAAGGGTTTTGAGTTTGGACTTGGACAGTTTTCGGACAGCAAACGTAGGAGTTTATCATATTTGTTTTTGGATTATATTTTTTGTCTTGGTGTCTCAGGGATAGGGGAGGGAGCGTATAGGAGCTTTGAGATCGTTTTTTTAGGACTAAGTGTAGGAATAAGATATTATATGGTAGAGCATGGAGGGGATTTTTCAGGCGTACAGGGATATGACAGAGTATAGTTTACGGAGAGAAGGGAGGATAGGGTAGGAGGGTATGGAGGAGGGGTTGGTGAGGGTGGTGTCGAGGTTAGGTGGGGCAGGGGCATGAGTGGATAGAGGGGAAGGGAGGGGTAGAGGGGTTCAGTTAATAGGACGTTGGGTGGATGGGTTGTTATTCAATGGGTTTAGCTGAGGTGACTTTTTCTTCGGGAAATTTTCTGTCTATATGTTAATGGTGTAGTGGTGGGTGTAAATGCAAGGGGGTCTTAGGTGGACCTCTGGTTCCAGTATCTTCTTGGGAAAGATTACATGATGATAATTTATTCCACAGTTTCATATTAATGTTTTTATGTGTAGTAGTAACTTTTTCTTTATGTGATGGGCATAGATATGAGGGGCTTTCCCATGAGTCACATGTAAGGATAACCGTTTTGTGTGTTAATGAACGCTTTATTTTGAGTGGTAGGATGGTGGTGTTTTATATGTTGTATATTGATATTATTTGGTTATACTTAGCAATGGCCTCATGTTATGAGGTCGGAATGGTGTATTGTTGTGATAAAAACACAGGCCTTATTCCTAGGCTTTATTGAACACAGAACCCATGGTACATGTCTGCAACAGAAGAAAATACATCTAATGACTGCTGCTGCAGGACAGGTGATGTAAGGTGCATATGTCCTCAGAAAAGCTATAGCTACTGGCGACATATTTAAGCTTACCATGTAATCTGCATCACGAATGTATCTTTTAAGAGAGAGACCCCATGCCATTTACTGGCATCGCTGTACTATGTTTGTTGTTATTGTAACGGGCCCCTAAGGTGGTGCAGTATTGGTCCTGCTGCGGCTCCCACAAGAGCGGTATCACTACAATCTCCCCTTTTAAAATATCAGATACAGTAACCTCCAAATGGTTAGGTGGGTGACGTGTACGTCCAGACCTTCAAGCCCTTGAGCCTTTTCACCGGGTTGGTATTTTCTAGCGGGTTTGACTATCTGCTGGAGCGGCGTCCTCTATTTCAATAAGGGTAGCCTCAAGGGGCTTCCTGGAGAAACCGAAGAATCTTTCGCAACATCTATTGGTGTATCTTAAGATTCCGCACTAACATTGGTTTCAACTGGGGCTAAGTGTCTTGTAGATACAGTAGCTCTTCACCATTTTGTAGGAATGTGGCATAATGCGATTAGCTTTAGGAGCTCACTCTTCCACTAAAGGATCCGTCTTGTTCATCCTACGGTGACTCTTCAGGAGAATGGGTCCAGGGTGACATAACCAGATGGGCATGGAGGCCCCGTGAGGAACGACGTGAATACTTGAAGAGTCTCTATGAGGGTAGCATTAGTAGCTGTGCACAGCAATGATCTAATAGAGTGAAGGACATCAGGTAAGACAGTCTGCCAGTGTTGAACCGGTAGATTGCGAGATTTCAGTGTCATTGTAACTGACTTCCATATAGTACATTGAACCGCTCCACTTGACCATTGCCTTGAGGGTTGTAGCTTGTTGTTCTGCTGCAAGCAATCCCTTTGTTAGCCAAAAACTCTTGAAGTTCATTACTCATGAACGAGGATCCCTGTCTGAATGGATATAGACCGGCATACCAAAAATAGCGAATAACTGGGAAAGACAACTGATGACAGTTGAAGCAGTCATATTTGCACAAAGGGAACACAAAAGGAAACCTAGAATATTCATCTACTATGTTAAGGAAATACCTATTCTGGTTTTATGCTTGGTAGGGTCCTTTGAAATCTATATTCAGTCTCTCGAAAGGCTGGGTGCTTTTAGAGATGAGTTTCTCTGGCTGGTGAAAGTTTGGCTTGCACTCTGCACATTCTGCATGATCTGATCACTTGTCGCACATCTTCCACTGAGTAGGACATATTCTTAGATTTAACAAAATGATACAGGCGTGTAACTCCTGGGTGACACAAGGCCTTGTGGAGCTCTGAGAGTGATTGCAAATCATGACATGCTGCTCCACATGTGGGACCTAGAAATGCATCGGTGAAATGTTTCTTCACCCGGTCGATACAGAATATCAAAGTTATAACACGATAGTTCCATCCTCCAGCGTAATATCTTGTCATTCTTGATCTTACTTTTTGTGCTTCTTGTCAAACATATACATCACGGACCGTTGGTCAGTCCTTACAGTGAAATGTCTGCCTGTTAAATAATGCCTCCAGTGGCGAACTGCTTCTATGATGGCCTGGGCTTCCTTTTCTACAGCAGCATAGCACTTCTCTGATCTTGAAAAGTTCTTGAAAAAGCTACGGGACGTCCTGCCTGAGATAGGACTGCAGCAATGGCAACTTCAGATGCATCCGTTTCCACCTCGAATGGTAGGGACTCATCAATGGCCTGAACTACTGAGTTTTCAATGTCCTGTTTGAGAGTATGAAAGCAGTTTCTGCTTCCTTTGTCACAGGAAATATCGTGGTAGCACTCAGTGGGCGAACTTTACTTGAATAGTTGTAGATCCACTGTAGGTAATAAGCAAAGAGACCAAGAGTTCTTTGGAGTGACTTTTTGTCTTGGGGCATTGGAAGTTCCCGTAGAGGTCGAAGTCTTTCAGGGTCTGGGGATATGCACCTCCTTCCACCAATAACCAAGGATGTTAAGCCTTTTAGTGGAAAAAGTGCACTTTTTCTTCATTGTACTGATATTTTTCTTCTTGGCAGCTTCCAAAAACTTATCAAGGTTTGCATCATGTTCCTCCTGGGTCTTGCCACAAATGGTAACGTTATCTAAATATGCATAAGTTCTATAAGTTGCTCTTCCTGAATGAGTGAATCCATATTCGTTGGAAACAGGCTACCCCATTGAACCCCAAAAGGGACTCTGGTAAACTGATAGAGGCCGTCACTAGCCTGAAACGCTGTGTATGGTTTATCTTCATTCCTTATAGGGACTTGATGATAGGCACTTCGTAGATCAATTGTGCTAAACACATAGTACTGAGCAATTTTGTTCACTGTATCATCAATTCGAGGTAGGGGTACCATCAAGAAGTGTAAATTTGTTGATTGTCTCAGAATAGTCGATAGCCAGCCTCCGTTTCCTATAATCATCCTTGACAACAACGACCTGTGCACGCCAAGGAGAATTACTTGGTTCTATAATACCCTCCTTCAGCAGCCTCTGAGTTTCTTTTCTCAATGCACATCCTATCTTCAAAGAATAGCGTGACTTAGCTGATATAGGATGACAATCCCAGTAAGATTCGCAAACAGCTTTGGTGGGTCTACCCTTAAAGTGCTAAGACCACAGACAACGAGAGGAGAGTTCACCTCCATATGTTAAGGTAACACTACCATGACGCTTCTGAAAGTCCTAACCAAGGATCACATCAGAGCACAGTTGTGGCAGAACAGCTAAATGTACATCTTGATAATCCCGCCATTAACTCTAAGGTTTACCTACAAAACCCCTAACGTCTGAATAGAGAGATGTTGATGCCATGGAAACGGTACCTGATGAGTGATGTACCGTCAAGGAGTGGCGTTTAACTACGTCAAGGTTGATGAAACTCTCTGAGCTGCCACTGTCAATCAGACCATCTACTTCTGTTCCTTTGATGAACACTTTCACAACTGCCTTTGACAGTGAATTTGGAGCAAGCTGCAGAAGTCACTGTTGCAGAGTCGCATGGTCGGAATGCGTAGAAGCACTAGCTCTTGTTGATGCATTAGCACGACATACTATAGCAAAGTGACCTTTCTTATGTTATTGATGGCACATTGCTTCACGAGCCGGACACTTTGGACGTGGATGTCTTGAAAAACCACAAAGAAACACTTTGTGCCTGCAGCTGCTGTCACTGAAGCAGGTTCCACGGTAACTTCATTAAAAAGAGTCTTGGTCGAGGAGTTGCAGCACTTACCACTCGAGAAGGCTGGGTAGTACTGTACACTTCAGAATTCTTCTGGGCTGAATCTAATGTCTTCCTGGTCAAGGGTAGTGGCTAAGTCCAGTTTTATTCTCCAATAAACGCTGCCTTATTATTGGTGATTGCAGGCCACTGATAAAGCATCCCTGATGGACTCTTCCCAATACTGAGAAGCTGTCACCGCTCGGACGTTACAGTCCTTTCCTAATGTTTTCAGTGCTTGAAAGTATTCCTCTAATGATTCACCAATCTGTTGGCGGCGAGTTGCAAGACGATATCGTGCAAAGATTTCATTTGTGGGCTTAATATACTGAGACTTGAGGGCATTGATAGCATCTTCATAGGTATTACACTCAGAAATAACCTCATAGATTTTAGGTGACACAAAGTTGATGAGCAGGCTTAGTTTATCTAGATCTTCCTGAGGAAAGGCTCTCAAGAAGTTTTCGAAAGTCTTAAACCAGTGCTTCCATTCCTGAACAGCTGTTGATACACTGGGGTCAGAATCTAGCCTCTCAGGTTTCAGTAAACGCTCCATGTTGCAGTGTAGTCTAGCTCAGAATCGCCACCAGGTAGCCCAGGATATCGTGTTCAATAAATTGTTGTGATAAAAACACAGGCCTCATTCCTAGGCTTTATGAACACAGAACCCATGGTACATGTCTGCAAAAAAGAAAATACATCTAATGACTCTGCTGCAGGACAGGTGATGTAAGGCATATGTCCTCAGAAAAGCTATAGCTACTGGCGACATATTTAAGCTTACCATGTAATCTGCATCACGAATGTATCTGTGTAAGAGAGAGACCACACGCCATTTGCTGGGCCATCGCTGTACTATGTTTGTTGTTATTGTAAGGGGCCCCTGAGGTGGGCAGTTTGTGTCCTGCTGCGGCTCCCCACAAGAGCGGTATCACTACAGTAACATGGGTGAGGGTTTGTTTTTATGTGGGTTGGGTAGCACATTTTTTTTTTTTCAATATGTGTGTGCCGTGGAGAATGATTGGGAATGGTTGTTATAAGGTAGGGGTAAAAGGGGTGATGTGTTGGGAGGGGTTTGTGGTTGGTGTTATCGTAGATTTTGGGGGAAAAGGGTTTATTTTATAGTTAGATATGTTAATAATGTTTGTAATGTTTTTGTGTATCATAGAAATGGTACATATCATTATTAGGTTTTGGTTCTGGAATGTTTTGTTTATATATTTCCATTGTTGGATTGAAGCATATTGTTAGTTAAGTTGATGTGTGTAGATGTGATTGATGGTATGTTGGTATGTGTGTAGTTTGCGGGGTGACGAGGCGGTGGGTTGAGACGTGTACCTTGCTGTTGGTACAGAGGAATTTACATTTGGTTTATGTTTGGGTGACCAATGGATGTTATTGGCGCTTTATTGTAATGAGTTTGAGGTTGTTTGTTATGTGGTTATGTATGTCAAAGTTTTTGTAAGGCATACTTGTTTCTTGGTGTGGAAAACCATTGTATTTGTGTATAATGTTATCAATAAAATATAAAAAAAAAAAGCTGTGTAGGTGCTAGAACAGGAGTGTGGGAGAGTGTGGGTGTAGGGGATATATTTGGTACAGTAGTGTGTGTAGAGGTAGCTGTCGGTGGAAGGTGTTGGTACAGTAGTGTGGGGAGAGTGTGGGTGTAGCTGGGTAGGTGCTATATATTCAAACTTTATTGCCCAATTTTATTTTTAAATTATTATTGCCCTATTTTTTTTTTGTACTCATTGCTCAATCTTATTTTATACCTTTATTTTTATTAACCTACCACTGCCAAATATCCAAGCTTCATAATCAGCTACAACATAATTGTCCTATCTTAATCAATAATACTTTTAATAACCTGTGGCAAATATTCCATTTTTACCTATTTTAATATCTATTGTATATCATCTTACTATCAAATCACTTACACCCTTCATTTTTTGTTATACTTTTATATAAATCTGTATTATACCTTTATATATATTAACTATTCTTAGTCAATTACAAGTGAACATCTGTGCTACTTATTTTATAATTGAATCATAGGTAATATCTAGTTTTACTTTATTTCATTCTAGTTTAATACATAACCAATACCAAACTCATTGGTGCTACCTTATTTTGTAATTTTATCTTAGTAGATTATATCTAAATTTTTATTTAATTCTAGCTTAATACATAGTCAATACCAATTCCATTATGTTTATTTGTTACTATACTCTATTTGACCAATGTGCATTAGTTATATACTTATCCAAACATCCCCTTACCAGATATTACAGTACTAGAACTCACCACACTATACATGATATAACAAAATTACTATTTAACCTAAATGATGAATGATCACGTCGACCCTGATCTAAACCTATATAATCTAACACCCAATCAAAATTTACTGGAAAGTAACTGCCTCTACTACACTGCATCACAAGCCCACACTGTCCTAAACACTACTAAAAGTATAACAGTTCTTAACTACAACATCCGATCCTTAAGCAAACACTATGATGACCTCCTTACCCTCCTTGATTCCCAAAACAAACCCTTTACATGTATTGTTCTTACTGAAACCTGGCTTAAGCAGGATACAGTAGATATCTACTCGCTACCAGGATACACAGCAATCACACAACTGCAGACCACACCAAGTTGGGGTGGTATTGCAATCTATTATTCTAATGAAATATCCTGTTGTGACACCACTTGCCATAGTGATGAATATGGAGAATATATTTTTGCTAATTTTACTGCACAAAACCTTAAGACTCCATGACAATCAGCCATTTACCGGATGCCTCATACAAACATTCCAAATTTTAGTGATCAACTAAAATGCTAATAACAAACAAACCCAAATGAACAAACACCACCTTATGTTAGCTGGAGACTTCAACATCAACCTTGGCCTACCAGATGACCAGCCAGTAACTGATTTCATCAACAATATGAACAACACACTTCTCACAACAACAATAACCAAACCAGGATATACCAATATCCCAGCCCCCTTAAATCGGGGATAACAACAGACAGCACCACAGACCCACCTTCCTCTTAACAAACATTAGTAAACCACCTCTAGAATACACCAAATTTCATTTAGACTCCATGACCAGGCATCAATAAATAACTTCACAGCAGAGCTAGAGACGGTTGACTGGGCTATAGAATTCTCCAACAACAAGGGTATCGATGACTGGACAGACAATTTTCTTAATAAATTATATAGGGCTATACAACAAACATTGTCCTATAAAAATGAAACAGATTACGAATAAATGGCTAGGTTGCCCATTGCTAACTAACAGCTTTACTAAAACCATTAACAAGAAACATCAATATGAGAAGCAATATAGACGGGGATTCATACATAAAGAGTTTAGTAAACACTATTCATCAGTTCTCACCAAACTAATAAAAAGCCAAACAATTGTACTACTCCATCAGATTCACTGAAACAAGAGGAGATATAAAAAGACCTGGGAAACACTCTCACAGATTCTGGGCACCCACAAACTAAAAACTAGGGATATTGTCCTAACTAAACCAAATGAAACACCACTACAGCCTATTGATACAGTAAACAAAATAAATGACTTCTTCTCAACCATAGGATCAACTCTGCCAGTAAAATCCCAGATACCAACGCTCTGAGCAAGTGATTACCTAGATGGAATTTCCCATCCTCCTTCTATCTTACTCACTGAACCCACTGAAGTCACCATGATAATCAAGTCACTTAAAAATAAATCAGGGAATCTGTCTCAAGTCCCACTATTAATATACAAACGGCGCTTCATGTCCTTTTCACATGCATTTCATTAATTTTTAAAAATCACTAGAAACTAGCACTTTCCCGACACTCACTCAAAACAGCAAGGGTTACACCAATACACAAAGGTGGTGACCCCACAGACGTAAACAACTAAACGCCAATATCAAACTTACCGTTGCTATCCAAAATCTTCGAGAAACTTAGCACAAGAGATTATACTCGTTTATAACGACACAAAGCATAGTAAACCCCCTGCCAATTGGCTTCAGGAAAATAAAAGCACTAACGATGCAATCGTAAAAATGATAGACCTGCTTTACACAGCACTCGAAAATAAGGAATATCCACTAGGATTTTTATTGACTCAAGGAAAGCTTTCGACACAGTAAATCATGGCATCCTACCCACAAACTTGACCACTATGGAATAAGATGTCATGCCCCTAGCATATTTCAAATCCTACTCACTAATAGGTACCAGTATGTCACCATTAAAGAAAATCCTCCTCGACACGCCCCCTTTGATACCGGAGTACCACAGGGAAGTGTTCTTGGTCCCCTGCTCTTCCTCTTATACATCAATGATCTTCCCAATTTTATCACAACACCTGAAACCAATACTTTGCTGACGACACGACTTATGTCATCTCCCAGCCAAATCTTGCCACGCTCAACACCATTGTTAACGACGAATTACTAAAAATATCTACATGGATGACAGCCAATCAACTTACATTCAACACTGATAAGACCTTCTACATATGTTTGGCAACAGAGCAGGTGATGCACAATTAACATTAAGATCACACTACCCATTGCAGACATAATGAGGGCAAATTCCTGGCCTTCACGTCGACAGTAACCTGAAATTCAGCACTCATATCCAATACATAACCAAAAAAGTGTCCAAAATCCGTTGGATCCTCTAAGATATGTTACTATGTACCAATCAGCCCTACCAACTATACCATTCACTCATCACCTACCTAATATGCCATTGTGCTTAGGGTTCATTAAGCCAAAAGCCAATTAACCCAAGAAAAAGCTGCAGGGAAATTATCACACAACCAACTCTAGGCAGCACCTCCCACCCTTTAAAGACCTAAACCCACTACTGTTCAGAACATCCATACTTACTACTCTTCGCATCTACATTTATAGAACCATAAATTCCAACTTTGACCCTGAGCTAAAACACTTTCTATACAGTTGTGACAGAACCCATAGACATAATACGAGACACAAACATCTCTTTGACATTCCCCATGTCCGACCAAATCTATACAAAAATTCAATGTACATAAAAGGGCCTAAAATCTGGAACTCCTGCCTGAAAACTCTAGAACTGCAGACACAACCTCCCTTTTCAAAAGTACCGTTAAAAAACGTCTTATCTCACTTATGCACCCAACCGGTAGCTAAACACATGAAAAGTACTTATCTTTTAATATCCACAGCAAAATACACTTATAGATACCTAGATGTCTGTGATTCCCCTAATTTGCACATGACTGTAACCAAAATCTATTACAACTATTGCTTCAAAATCCTTAAGCTAATCATAAGTTTGCCTAAGACACTCCAATATAGAAACTGTATTATGCCAACACATCACCTTCACCATTAATATATAAACTAATTGTTAAATTTTAAATGTTTGAACTACAGTATCTCAATTTTGTAAACCTAGTTAATCACTACTATTACCTAACTCATATCAGTATATTCATTGTGTCACTATTGAGTAGCATCTATCATAAGACTGTCTGAAATGCCTAGGCATACCTAGGCATATTATTACCTCTAGTAATAATAACTATTCATAAAATGTATATTAACACATGTACACCCCACTTTGTAATTTTTATCAGAAATAAAGTATCTGTGTGGAGAGTGTGGGTAACTGGTTAGGTGTTGGTACAAGGGTGTAGAGTGTGGCTGTAGGTGGGTAGGTGCTGGAACAGCAGTGTGTGGAGAGTGTGGGTGTAGCTGCAAGGTGCTTCTAACAGTAATGTGTTGAGTGTGGCTAAATGTGGGTAGGTGCTGGAACAGCAGTGTGTGGAGAGGGTGTAGGTGGGTAGGTGCTGGAACAGCAGTGTGTGGAGAGTGTGGTGAGCTGGATAGGTGTTGGACAGTAGTGTGTGGAGAGAGTGGTGTAGGTAGGGACGTGTTGGTACAGTAGTGTGTATAGAGGTGGCTATATGTGGGTAGGTGCTGAACAACAGTGAATGAAGAGTGTGGCTGTAGCTGGATAGGTGCTGGTACAGTAGTGTGTGTAGAGTGTGTGTAGCTGGGTAGGTGGTGGAACAGCATTTAAGAGTGTGGGTGTAGGTGGGTAGGTGCTGGTACAGTAGTGTGTGGAGTGTGGTGTAGCTGGTGGTGTTGAGACAGTAGTGTGTGGAGTGTGGTGTAGCTGTGGGTAGGTGCTGAACAGCAGTGTGTGAAGAGTGTGTGGTGTAGGGTGGTAGGTGCTGGTACAGAGTGTGTGTGGAGTGTGGTGTAGCTGGGTAGGTGTTAGTACAGCAGTGTGTGTAGAGTGTGGGTATAGGTAGGTGCTGGAACAGCAGTGTGTGAAGAGTGTGGGTGTAGGTGGGTAGGTGCTGGTACAGTAGTGAGAGTGTGGTGTAGCTGGGTAGGTGTTGGTACAGTAGTGTGTGGAGTGTGGTGTAGGTGGGTAGGTGCTGGTACAGTAGTGTGTGTAGAGTGTGGGTGTAGATAGGTAGGTGCTGGCACAGTAGTGTGTAGAGTGTGGGTGTAGCTGGGTAGGTGGCTGTTACAGCAGTGTGTTGAGTGTGGGTGTAGTTGGTAGGTGGTGGAACAGAAAGTGTGAAGAGTGTGGGTGTAGGTGGGCAGGTGCTGGTACAGAGTGTTGAGTGTGGGGTAGCTGGGCAGGTGTTGGTACAGTAGTGTGTGTAGAGTATGGGTGTATGTGGGTAGGTGCTGGAACAGCAGTGTGGAAGAGTGTGGGTGTAGGTGGGTGGTGCTGGTCACATAGTGTGTAGGTGTGGGTGTATGGTAGGGTGTACACAGTATTGTGTGTGGAGTGGGTGTAGGTGGTAGGTGCTGGTACAGCAGTGTGTGAGAGTGTGGGTGCAGCTGGGAGGTGCTGTACAAGTAGTGTAGAGTGTGGTGATGTGGTAGGTGCTGGAACAGTAGTGTGTGAAGAGTGTGGGTGTAGGTGGTAGGTGCTGGCACAGTAGTGTGTGTAGAGTGTGGGTGTTGCTGGGTAGATGTTGGTACAGTAGTGTGTGTGGAGGTGGGTGTAGCTGGGTAGGTGTTGGTACAGTAGTGTGTGTGGAGTGTGGTGTAGGTGGGTAGGTGCTGGTACAGAAGTGTGTGTAGAGTGTGGGTGTAGGTGGTAGGTGCTGGCACAGTAGTGTGTGTAGAGTGTGGGTGTAGGTGGAGGTGCTGGCACAGCAGTGTGTGTAGAGGTGGTGTAGGTGGGTAGGTGTTGCGTACAGTAGTGTGTGGAGTGTGGGTGTAGGTGGGTGGTGGTGCTGGTACAGAAGTGTGTAGAGTGTGGGTGTAGGTGGGAGGTGCTGGTACAGTAGTGTGTAGAGTGTGGGTGTAGCTGGTAGGTGTTGGTAAGTAGTAGTGTAGACTGTGGTATAGCTGGTAGGTGTTGGTACAGTTGTGTGTGTGGAGTGTGAGTGTAGGTGGGTAGGTGCTGGTACAGTAGTGTGTAGAGTGTGGGTGTAGGTGGCAGGTGCTGGTACAGTAGTGTGTAGAGTGTGGTATAGCTGGTATGTGCTGGAACAGCAGTGTGTGAAGAGTGTGGCTGTACGTGGGTAGGTGCTGATAACAGAGGTGTGAAGAGTGTGGTGTAGGTGGGTAGGCTGGAACAGCAGGTGTGAAGAGTGTGGTGTAGGTGGGTAGGTGCTGGTACAGTAGTGTGTGAGAGTGTGGTGTAGGTGTGTAGGTGCTGGAACAGCAGTGTGTGAAGAGGTGGCTGTAGGTGGGTAGGTGCTTGGTACAGTAGTGTGTGAAGAGTGTGGGTGTAGGTGGGTAGTGTTGGTACAGTAGTGTGTGTAGAGTGTGGGTATAGCTGGGTATGTGCTGGAACAGCAGTGGGGAAGAGGTGGCTGTACGGGTAGGTGCTGGTACAGTAGTGTGTGAAGAGTGGGGGTGGGGGGTGGTGCGGGAACAGGTGTGAAGAGTGTGGCGGGAAATGGGTAGGTGCTGGAAACAGTAGTTGTGGGGAATGTGGGTGTAGGGGGGAGGTGCTGGAACAGCAGTGTGTGAAGAGTGGGGAGGGGGGTAGGTGCTGGTACAGTAGTGTGTGTTAGAGTGGGGGTGTAGGGGGGAAAAGGAACAGCAGTGTGTGAAGAGTGTGGCTTACGTGGTAGGTGCTGGTACAGTAGTGTGTGGGTGTGGGGGGTGGTGCGGGAAAACAGAGTTGTAGGGGGGAGGTGCGGGAACAGAGTGTGTTTGTAGGTGCTGGTGCTCAGTGTGTTTGGGGCAGGTGCTGGTACAGAGTGGGGGGCCCGAGGGCTGGTCCAGTAGTGGGGCCTGTAGGTGGGTAGGTGCTGGTACAGTAGTGTGTGGGTGTAGGGGGGGAAGGGGGGGCAGAGTGTGTGATACCATCAATTTGCTCACTAATTATGGTTGCATGAGACTTGCTCCTGACCCACCCTCTTCACTGATCGCACGGGTCCTTCTTTTCCCCTGCTCCATGAGCTTTATCATGTATGGCTTTATCATGTATGTCATGTATGGTTTCGCTAAACACATCACTTGCAGACTATTCGACTTCCTGACTACTCATGACTGAAGAAATATTTCCTAACACCCTTTTTGACTCATCTGAGTCTTCAACTTCCAATTGTGACCCCTTGTTTCTGTGTCCCTCGGGAGCATCCCTCTCCCCACCTTATTTATTCCAGGATTTTGTATGTCGTTATATGTCACCCCAACCTCCTGTCCTCCAGTGTGCAGGCCGTTTTCCCCAATTTTTCTTCATAGGAAATTTTTTAGTCCTGAACTAATTTTGTTGCAAATTTTCATTTTTTTCAATTTCTTGGGGGCCCCCGGGGGGTTAAAAACTGGTGTTGCATACTCCAGCATGGGCCTGACGTACACATTGTACAGGGTCCTGAAGATTTTTTTACTAAAATATCAGAACCATTTAGGTTTGCCAGGCGCCCTTTGCTGCAGCAGTTATCTGGTTGATGTGTTTTCCGGAGAGGGCTTGTTGTTATACTCACCCCAAGTTTTCTCCTGAGTGGGGTTTTGGGGTCTTTGGGCCACCAACCTGGTGTGGTTAGGTGCTGGTACAGTAGTGTGGGGTGTGGGGGGTAGGTGTTTGTAGTAAAAAATAAGAAATAAGTGGAGGAACACTGCAAAAGGCCCCACTGGCCCATACAAGGCAGGTCCTTATCAAAACCACCACTACCTAAGAATTTATTCCCACTCAGACATAATCAAACCAGCCCCCCCCATCAATATTTGTCCAATTTTAAACCACCCAAGGTCCCAGCCTCATCACCCCACTGGAAGATTGTTCCAGCACTAAATTGTTCGAAAACCAGTATTTGCCTATGTCCCAAACAAATTTATCCTTTAAACCGTTATTTCGGGTTCCCTTACTTGCCCCGATTTTAAATATCCCCTTTGTTTATACCCATCATCCATTGTAACCTGGGATGATATCTCCTCATTCACGCCTCTCCAGAGAGGGGAGATTAAACGTCTAAGTCTATCTTCATGGGAGATTTCTTATACTGAAATCTTTTTAGTCATTCTTTTTTTGTTGTTCTCCAATGAATCTATCCATCCTGTAAGGTGCCCAAAAACTGAGCTGCATAATCCAAATGAGGTCTCACTAGTGATGATAGAGCTAAAAAACTTTTGGACTTTTTTGGCTTATATTTTTGGAAAAAACCTAGAAATTTGTTACCTTTTGGCACATTAGATGTTGTTTTGGTTTAGATTCGTTTACCATGACCCCCCACATTCTGTTTTCAAGCCTACCCCCCAGTTTATAAAGGGGGATATTTTCATTAAAGACTAGCACCTTACACTTGTCCACTTAAATTTCATCTGCCACAGACCAAAAATTAATTTGCCAACCTCCGGAGTTCACTGGTATCCTGCTCAGAATGAATTATACGGCCTTTTTTTTGTATCATCAGCAAAACTCATGTCACTTCTTCCTTCATCAAGGTCATTTATGTAAATTTTGAACAAAATGGGCCCAAAACGATCCTTTGGGAAAGCCAATGGATAATCCCCCTTCAGATTTGACCCCCTTAATGGAAACTTCGCTTTTTTTGGTGATTTATCCATTTGAACTTTACCTCCTATACCATGAGCTGCCCCCTTCTTTAAGAGTCTCTTTAGGTACTTATCGAAGGTTTACTGAAATCCAAGTAAACTATACATATTCTTTATCACTGTCTACGCCTCAAATGTTTTATTGAAAATCAGTAAATTTTTAGGCAGGGAAAGACCCCCGTGAACCCATGCTGAGATTCATTAATCTTATGTTTTTGGTGACTTCTAATAATATCAGCTATAATTGATTCAAAATTTGCCACTATAGATGGAGGTTATTGGGCGGAATTTGATGGAATTGACTTATCCGATTTGAATATAGGAACTACTTTGCTATCTTTCCCCATCCTGGCACAACACCAGTTAGGATGGACGTATTAAAACATTCAAAGGCTGACTAAGTTCCATCTTTTCATTCTTTAAGTACCCTGAAAAAAAACTCGTCGGGTCCCGGGGGCTTATTTTTTCAGTTTATCTATCTGTTTTATAACCATGTCCCCCGGGAATAATATTAGTTAACTTGAATTTTCCCGGGAAATGAATAATTGTTAATTTCGAATCTCATTTACGTCTTCTTGTGTAAAGACTGACAAAAATAGCATTAAAAAGAGAAACATTTCCAGTTCGTTATCCGTCAGCTGCCCCCCAGAGGACCCACCTTTTCCTCACCTTCGTGAGGGTGGGGAGTTGTTTGGAACAGTAGTGTGGAGAGTGTGGGTAGGTGGGCAGGGGGGGTGGTGGGTAGTTGTTTGGGTGTGGGAGGTAGGGGGTAGATTTTGGGACATTAGTTTTGGGGAGGTGTAGGTGGGTAGGTGTTGGACATTAGTGTAGGTAGGTGGGGAGGGGGTACAAATGTGGGGTGTAGGTGGTACGGGATAAAAGGTGGAGAGGACTGTAGGTGGGGAGGTGCTGGAAAAAAGTGTATGGAAGGGAGTAGGTTCTGGACAGAAGGGGCGGTAGGGGTGGTACAGTAGGGGGGGCGTAGGTGGGGGGTGCTGAACAGTAGAGTGTGGGGTGGTGGGAGGTGCTGAACAGAAGGGGTGGGGGAGGTGGGGAAGATCTAGTACAGTAGTGTGTGGGGTAGGGGTTGCTGGACATAATGTGTGGGGGAAGGTGGGGTTTATGCTGGATCATTAGTGTGGATGTAGGTGGGTAGGTGCTGGAACATTAGAGGGGGGTAGGTAATGCTGGGATAGAGGTGGGGAGATGGGTAGGTTCTGGATATTAGTGTCGGTGTAGGGGGGTAATCCTGGTACATTAGTGTGTGGATGTATGTGGGTAGGGCTGGTACATTAGTTTTGGATGTAGGTGGGAGGGGTTTGGTAATTTGAGTGTGGGGGTAGGGGGGAGGTGCTGGATATTAGTGAGTGTAGATGGATAGGGCAGTACAGAGTGAGTGGGGGGTGGGGAAAGGGGCTGGGGCAATAGAGGTGTGGGGGTAGGTTTAAAGGGGTGGGGGGTCACTTTAGTTCAGTGATAGTATTAGTAGTAGTGTATAACCGTTAGTTGAGTCACAAGCCTTTCACGTGATCACTGTTCATTACTAGCCTTCTGTTGATCAAGCCGTGTCTTAAATATGAACGCCCCTCGCTCACGAGAGAGTCAAAGTCTAGAGAGCAGTGTAGAGAGGGAAGGCGTCGCAGGCTCTGAGTGCCCCACATTATCCATAAGAACATAAGAACATAAGAAAGGAGAAACACTGCAGCAGGCCGTTGGCCCATACTAGGCAGGTCCTTCACATTCAATCCCCTTTTAAACCCAATACTTTCCTAATCCTTTCTAAACAAAACTTATCTAACTTGAATCCAAGGGGTTCTCTGGAGATACAAGACCTTATTTATACCCCTTTTGTTAATACCTTTTTTCCCACTTGATCCTGGGGATCATGTCCTTTATTCACGCAAAGTGAATGTTTTAGGGTTTTCAATCTTTCTTCGTAAGGAAGATTTCTAATGCTATGAAAATTTTAATTGCATTTATCTACTTTGAACTGATCTGCCATTTTTCTGACCAGGAATTGAGTTTGTTAAACCCTCCTGAAGTTCCTGACATCTACGTCTGAATCGATTATCCTACCTATCTTCGTTCATCAGGAATTTGTCATATCACTAGAAATTCCCTCGTCAAGGTCATTTTATATATTATAAACAACAAGGGCCCAAAACCGATCCCTGGGAACGCCACTTGTTACAGATCCCACTCGATTTAACCCCATTTATGCACACCTCTGCTTCCTATTGGTGAGCCATGACCGATCCATGAAACCCCTTTCCCCAATGCCATGAGGGGCCACTTTCTTAAAGTCTCTGATGTGGTACATAAAAAGCCTTACTAAAACCAAATAAACGATATCGAATTCTTTATCATTATAACGCCTCAAAGCCACTGAAAAAGTTAAAATTAGTTAGGCAGGAACGGCCCTGGTGAATCCATGCTGAGTATCATTAATCAAATTATGCCTATCGAGATGGTTTATTTATCAGTATCGACTCTAAAATTTGCCTACAATTGATGTTAGACTTATTGGGCGGAAATTTTGGATGGTAACGACTTGTCCCCTGCTTTAAAATAGAATTACATTAGCCATCTTCCACGATCCGACACTCCCTGTTTGAAGAGATAGGTTAAAAGGTAGTTTAGGGTTCACAGAGTTCTTTTTTGCATTCCTTAAAAACCCCTTTGAAAAAGCTCATCAGGGCCTGCGATTTATTTTGCTTCAAACGGTCTATCTGTTTGATAACCTTTTCTAGTGACTGTGATACACATAATTTATCTTCTTCAGGCCACTAAAATACCAATTCTTGGGATATTATTATGTCTTCCTGATGAAAACCGAGAGAAAATAATTATTAAAAATAGAGCACATTTCATTCTCTTTGTCAGTAAGATACCCATAATTATTTTTAAGGGGACCTATCTTATCTCTAACTTGTTCTATACACCTGAAAAATTTTTTTGGTTTTTCAATCTTAACAACTTTAATTCGAATCCGAAAGCTTTTTATCCCCTTTTAACCCCTCTTATGTCAAAAATATGATCATAAGAGACCTCACCCTTTTAATACGCCTATAAATCCTTCCTCCCCTAAAAGATTTTTGGTATTATTATCATTTTGGGTCATTTCTATTCGATCTAATTTTTATAAAACGGGTATAAAGCTGAATTAACACATACGAGTCTGTCGGGATAGAATTTTCAGAGGGGTGAAAATTAATTTTAGGCGTGATTTACCGTCCTCCAAACTAGATAGGGAACAAGGAGACTACTTTGGGAGGAAATTGTAAGGCCACAAGACACGATAACGTAGTAATTTGGGGACTTTAACTTTAGTCAGATTGATTGAATTTCAGACAGGAATTTAGAATCAAGACTTTTTAAAAAGAGTTCAGGATGTTTTGAAGAGTTGTAAAGAACCTACAAAAAACCTACTTGACTTGGTTCTGCAAGAAGAAACCCTGTATAATTTAGAAATTACAGAGGAACTGGCCGCGACCACAAGTCAATTACCTTTAGCATTGAATGGATGTATGATAGTAGGGATAATTCAGTAATGGTCCCAGATTTTCGCTTAGCAGATTATAATGGACTTAGAGAACACTTATCAACTGTGGACTGGGGTGAAGAAGAGAGGTATCAATATGACAGTTTTCTTAACACTATACAGGCTGCCCAAAGAACATTTATCCCGTATAAAGAAATTAGATCAAGTAGAAATGACCCAAAATGGATGAATAATAGGCTCAAATATCTTTTAGGCAGAAGAAAGGAATTTATAGGCGCATAAAAGAGGTGAGGGTCATCTTATAAATCAGTATACTGACATAAGAGGGACGTTAAAAAGGGAATAAGAAAAGCTAAACGGACTATGAAATTAAAGTTGCTAGGGATTCAAAACTAACCCAAAAGTTTTTTCCAGGTTTATAGAACAAAAGTTAGGGATAAGATAGGTCCCCTTAAAATAACTTTGGGCATCTTACTGACAAGGAGAATGATATGTGCTCTATTTTTAATAATTATTTTCTCTCGGTTTTCACACAGGAAGACATTAATAATATCCCAGTAATTAATTTTTACAGAGGCCCAGAAGAAGATAAATTATGAATATCACAGTCACTAGCGAAATGATTATGAAACAGCTGGACGACTGAAACAAAATAAATCGCCGGTCCTGATGAGCTTTTTTCAAGGGTTCTTAAGGAATGCAAATGGAACTCTGTGAACCAATATCTAACATTTTTAATTTATCTCTTCAAACAGGGTAGTGTCTGATATGTGGAAGATGGCTAATGTAATTCCTATTTTTAAAGCAGGGGACAAGTCACTACCGTCAAACTACCGCCCAATAAGCCTGACCTCAATTGTAGGAAATTACTAGAGTCAATTATAGCTGATATTATTAGAAGCCATCTAGATAACCATAATTTGATTAATGATACCCAGCATGGATTCACGAGGGCCGTTCCTGCCTATCTAATTTATTAACCTTCTTCAGTAAAGCTTTGAGGCTGTTGATCACGATAAAGAATTCGATATTGTTTATTTAGACTTTAGTAAGGCTTTGATAGATACCCACCAGAGACTGTTAAAGAAAGTGGCAGCTCATGGCATTGGGGAAAAGTGCTGTCATGGATCGAGTCATGGCTCACCAATAGGAAGCGAGAGTGTGCATAAATGGGGTTAAATCGAATGGCTTGTAACAAGTGGTGTTCCCAGGGGTCAGTCTTGGCCCATTGTTATTTATAATATATATCAATGACCTTGATGAGGGGAAATTTCTAGGGTATGAGCAAATTGCCGACGACACGAAGATAGGTAGGATAATTGATTCAAACATAGATGTCATAGAACTTCAGGAAGATTTAGACAAACTTTAAATTTGTGGTCAGAAAAGTGGCAGATGCAGTTCAATGTAGATAAATGAAGGTTCTGAAGCTGGGGGTGTCCATAACCCAAGCACTTATAAGTTAAATAACGAGAACTTAGCCATACAGATTGCAGAAGGACTTGGGGGTGATGGTAACAGCAACCTTAAACCAAGACAGCAATGCCTAAGCGATAAAAGGCAAATAGATTACTGGGGTTTATATCAAGAAATGAGAACAGAAGTCCAAAGGTTTATTACAGCTTTATACATCATTGTAAGGCCTCATAGATTACGCAGCTCAGTTCTGGTCTCCATATTACAGAATGGAATAAATTCGTTAGAAAACATTCAGCGTAGAATGACAAATTAATACATAGCATTAGAAATCTTTCCTTGAAGAAAGATTGAAACCCAAAATTACATTCACTTGTAAGACGTAGAATGAGGGGAGACATGATCGAGGTATACAAGTGGAAAAAGGGTATTAACAAAGGGGATTAAAAAGGTCTTGAGGATATCTCTCCCAAAAGAGAACCCGCAATAATGGATTTGAGATAAGTTTAGATTTAGAAAGGAT
>WNWK01021879.1:0-33460 GCA_009830355.1 Cherax destructor | reverse complement strand
CAAATCAGTCTGCTTTACTGCCCTCTTGACTCAATCTCATATGGTCGAAAGAGTTCTTCCCCAGCTGTGAAGTCTGCTATTGTTCTCCCTTTTCGAAAACCAGGTACTACGGGACGTGATTCCTCTCACTACCGTCCCATCGCTCTTACCAGCGCAGTTTGCAGGTGATGGAACGTCTAGTTAATAGACGTTTGATGTGGTATTTAGATACTCACAATAGTCTCTCCCTAGTCAATATGGCTTCCGTAAGGGCCGTTCTCATTGACCCCTTGCTGCGCTTGGATACGTATATTCGTAATGCCTTTGCGAATAACCATTCGGTTGTCGCTATCTTTTTCGACCTTGAGAAGGCTTATGACACAACTTGGAGATATAATATCTTGGCCCAAGCCCACTCCTTAGGCATCCGAGGCAACCTACCATTCTTTCTTAAGGCCTTCTTAACTGACAGACATTTCCGGGTCCAGGTTAGTAATGAACTCTCCCGGAATTTGTCCAAGCTGAAGGTGTCCCCAGGGATGTGTTCTGAGCACAACACTCTTTCTGCTTGCTATAAATAATCTGGCATCTGTTCTCCCATCCAATATTTGGTCATCGCTCTATGTGGATGACTTTGCTATAGCTTGTGCAGGTGCTGACTAACACCTCATTGCAGTTTCCCTCCAGCATGCCATTAACCGGGTTTCTGATTGGGCCACCACTCACGGGTTTAAATTTTCTAGTGGCAAAACTCATCAAATTACGTTCACTAGACGTTCAGTGGTCTCTGATCATCCATTGTACCTATACGGCTCACGTATCCCAGAACGTGATACAGTCAGGTTTCTCGGCCTTCTGTTCGACCGTCGATTGTCCTGGAAACCTCACATTACCTCTCTGAAGGCAACTTGTCACACCAGGCTGAACCTTCTTAAAACCCTCGCACATCTTTCATGGGGGGCTGACACTGTCAGCCCCTGACACAGTCAGGTTCCAGTGTCTGTTCGACATATTCTGTTGGACTGCCCACTATATCAACGAGCACGCAGAATTTACCTCCAACGACGTCTTCGCTCTGCGGCCCTTTCTTTACCTTCCCTTCTTGCTGATGGACCCTCCTTTAATCCTGACTCTCTCATTGACGTTTTGACAGAAACTGACTTTCTACACAAACTCTGAAGATTTTACCTCTAGCACCTCTCTGTCCCTTCTACCTCAATCTCTTGCTACCCTCTATCCCTGCACTATCCACTGTCCTGCTGCACTCCATACCCTACTAATCATCCATCTCCCTCTTACAATCCATTCTCCCTGCATCCTGTCCTTTTTTATTCTAATAATAATAATAATTTAATCTATCTTGAAGGGGTTCTATATACTGCATTCAGAGACCTTCAAATATAAATTGTACTACACAAGAGAAGGTTACTGGACCTGGGGAACGATGAGGTTATTAACTAGAGAAATGCTTTTTAGGGAAGGTTACTGAACATGGCTGAACGATATGATGAACTAGATAAGTTTTGAAGAATTGAGACACTTATGCAACATATGTGAATCTTTATTGAAGAAACGTTCCGCCACACAGTGGCTGTTGCATAAGTGTCTTAGTTCTTCAACTTGTCGGTTTACAAAACCATTTATCACATCTGTCAGACACAGCAGCATCATGGGATCTTGATACAAAGAATTCTTCAACACTTGTCCAACCTTTGGACGAAGACCTACTTACACTAGTGGATGGTCAAACTGTGATCCCGCCTCCTCTTGCTTGCACTCACCTGACTACAGTATATAAGCCACTTCTCTGGCCTAATCATGTACTTCCTACAACACTGATGGACTGAACACATCGATTCCAGGCTGAGGGACTGATTACCTCAAACTCCTCCTCCTCCTTATACCTTCCTGCTTTGTATTGGACTGATGAAGCCACTGTGTAGCGAAATGTTTCTTCATTAAAGATTCCCATATGCTGCATAAGTGTTTCAATTCTTCATTTTTTTGCTTTTAAAACCATTTATCACATAGATATGTTTTGCCTAATGTATGTTTGGACCTTGATAAACAATACAGTGGGATGACCCAGACACGTCTTACGTAGGGAAGGTTACTGAACCTTAGTGACCGATGTGATGAACTTGATAAATCTTGCCCATGGAACTTTAATTGGCCTTGTCCAGGAAAAGTACCAAAACATTACTGAACAAAGCAATGACTTCGGGGGTGGGTCTTGAGGATACATAGCGATGACCTCGGGGTGGTCTTGAGGATATATACCGATGACCTCGGGGGTGGGTCTTGAGGATATATACCGATGACCTCGGGGGTGGGTCTTGAGGATATATACCGATGACCTCGGGGGTGGGTCTTGAGGATATATAGTGATGACCTCGGGATGGGTCTTCAGGATATATAGTGATGACCTCGGTGTGGGTCTTCAGGATATATAGCGATGACCTCGGGGGTAGGTCTTGAGGATATATTTACCAAGGATGTTTAATGATAATCCACTCATTGATAATCAACCAACGGCTTACTTGAGGCAGGTGTCTAGTTGCCTGGTAGGAAACGCTGTCGCCTCACACACTGAGAGTCCGTGGTTCAATCACCGGCCGGGTGGAAACGCTGGGCGTGTTACCGTACACCTGGTGTCCCGTTCACCTAGGGTGAACTTAGTGTCGGTCGCATCCTGGGTAACAAGATTGAAGAACCCAAATAGAAATTAAACATAAAGACCTCGATGACGCACTGATTTTCTTGGGTTATCCTACGTGCCTAACCTTCTGGGTTAAAAATCCAAACAAAATCTTATCTTATCTCAAGAGCAATGACAGAGAAATCGGCTGGAAACTGAATAAACAACACTTGTCGGGACGTGTGTTCAAGTTTGCTAACACCTGTTAACCCTTATACATTAACAGTAAACAGAACCTTTGGAGTTAGTTTCCTGATACCTGAGACTATTTTTACTTAACAGTAAACTGGAGTAAAGGATTTAATTGAGAGATGTGGAGGTTGCAGATAACTTAATAGGAAAAGACTAAAGTTATATTAAGTTTGGTTGGTTTAGGTTAGGTTAGATTAAATTGGGTTAGGTTTGGGTAGGCTAGGTTATATTAGATTAGGTTACGTTTGGGTAGGTTAGGTTAGATTAAGTTAGGTTAGGCTAGGCTAGGATATATTTGAGTAGGAGAGGTAAGGTTAGTTTAGGGTATGTTAGGTTAGGCTTAGGTAAGTTAATACACACACAACCCGCACATATAAAAGAGAGGAGCTTACGACGACGTTTCGGCCCTGGCTTTGTCTCTGTTGATGCTTTCCTCTCTCATTACATTGTTAAATGCTCTAAACTTCAGAACACCCGTGACTTAACCTGATTCCTTCCCTGTCTTATCTTCCCCCTTCTCCTTTTTTCTCCTTGGGTTTTCCTTTCTTTCTGTTCTTTCTTTTGCCTTGTATTTTCCTTCATTTTTTCGCTTTTCTTCCCTCTCGTACCCCCCTTGCGGGTCGCTAGCCTCATAGCAGTGCTCCTTCCCATATGACTGTCTACTCTACTACCTTTACTACTACCTTTACTACTACCACTACTACCACTACTCCTACATTTCCCCACTCTCTTGTACCCTCCCCTGTCTGCCTGCCTATAAATACCCTTCCTCTGTCTCTGTGTGTTAGTGTGACTTTGTAAATGGTCCAAGTCGGGCCGAAACGTCGTCGTAAGCTCCTCTCTTTTATATGTGCGGGTTGTGTGTGTATTGTTCCAGTCACGGTATTGTGCCTTTTTTGTTATTTAGGTAAGTTAAGTTTGGTTACGTTAAGCTAGGCTAAATTAGGTTAGGTTAGACTAGTCCAGATTATGTTTGGTTTGGTTAATTTAGCTTTGGTTACATGTGGTTAGATTTATTTTATTTATATAGGGTTTAGTTATTCATTGTTAATAAACTTAAATTGATAAAGCAACGTTTAATTTAATACAAATTTAGCAAATTATTTATCACGTGTCGAAATGTGTGTGAGAGAACACCAAGAAACGTTTAGATCTGCACGCCACTGAGTGGCTGTGCGAGATATGCTTGTTGACTCACCCTGACTCACCCTGACTCTCCTCCCTCACAGTTATGAGACCTGAACAACGTAATGAGGACCGCAGTCTGGACGTTTGGCACAGACCAGGTAAGTCTTCCCAGGTGTTTTAAAAAATAGATTTAGTTTATGTAAAGCTCTAAATTCACTCGGATCTTTCAGCACAAAAGTTGATATCAGGTTGATTGTCCGTCCACTATCTTGAGATAAACTCTGTAATAAACTGTACTGTATGTGGACACATTTTCTTTGGAGAAAAGTGCAAGTTTCTGATTTCAAATACTGTTATTTTCTTCCTGATGTGGCTGTACAACAGCATCGGCCTATAACGAATTCTGCCTATAACGAATTCTGCCTATAACGAATGAATAAATAACAAGTGTTTCTAAAACAGTGTTTGCCCATGGGTGGAAAAGTGTCTGAGATTCTTATTTTCATTTCAGGCTCCTTGGTGCGGAAAAGAGGCTATTGGTCTGAGGAATTAGACCTTTTGGTCTCTTCCTCAGACCGAACCTAATTACCCCCCAATACTCCTTCCCTATCCCATTCTCCCCATCCCCCTTTTTTCCTTTTCTCCTCCCCATCCCTCCCCTGTTCCCTTCCTATTTTCAGCCTTTGGGATTCTTCCCACAGGCACTCTAGTTCCAATGTAGGGGAAGGGCACCGGGGTCCATCCCATTCCGTTGAGGTCCTTGACGGTGGTGTAGTTTGCCGTGGCATAACAACACTGCGACTACAAGAGGATTCGAATCCATGTTGTTTTAGTCCGCCTCATGGGTTAGAGCGTCGTGGATTTTTCGCTGACCATGAGGTGGGCTAAAACAACATGAGTTCGAATCCTCGGCTACTCAGTGTTGTTATTGATTAAATACCACTCGTTCGTGGTTACAAAAATATATATACTGCTTCTGGAGGCTAGTACGATAAACGGAGAGTAGAATGAAATTAGCTCAGAGGCACCCACACCACCGTATGTCCTCGGATCACGGTAAAACACCTAGCTCTGCTGGGTGCGTGATTCTGGTAGGATTTAGTGGTCTTGTGGGTTAGAGCGTCATGTGATTTTCTCTCACCATGAGGCGGGTCAAAACGACATGGGTTCGAGACCTCGGCAAGTCGCAGTGTTATTGATATATACGTATAGTATGTATGTATGTATATATATATATATATATATATATATATATATATATATATATATATATATGTATATATATTGTGTGTGTGTGTATTGTATGTATATAATATAGGTTTAAATTTGAACATGATGAAAACCATATACATCATTGATATAAAATAATACGATCAAGTATTTTACGAAGAGTTTTAAGATGCCAAATGAGACACTGACTTGCCACACATTATTAGTATTAATATTTCGATGTGAAACTACTTAACCTATTGGAACCTGAGACTGACACAAGCAAGTTTGATGCAGGAAAATGAGAGGAGCCCCATTCCTTTGTATTCATACATACAAAATAACACACTAACCATTCGTTAGCATCATGAGATGACTGGTACTGTCTAACCTTTTTTTTTCTGTATTTCGACAGAGCTCGACTCCGCCTCTCCCGGCTACACCTTGGAGGAAAATTCTTTCATCCGCGGGGGCGTGAGCGGTTCCCTAGCCGGCGGTGGGCATCTTGAAGATCATGGTACTGGCACCAATGACAGGAGCAGCATGGGTGCCACTGCCTCCAGTGGGGTTATTACCTACGGTAGCATTTGGGCATTCTGGGGCAGTTTTATTCTGCGTCTTGCGGCCACGAGCGGGCACTTGACTCGTCTGTGCGTTTACCATGGTCTACTGTTGTTGCTATATGTAGGTATATCCCTAGGGATACCATCCAACATTTCTGGGATTGAAGGATATGCTGTAACTCATGGTAAGGTCTTTACTTGACGGCTGTCTTCCCGCTGACACTCAACGGGAACACTGCTTGCCACGATAACAGCCCATACGTGTATGTGACGCGATATTACCATCCCATGTGTACAAAAGACCAGCGAGTATACACCAATCAACGGTGTGCACATTCAACCACCATACGATCCTCAAGCTATCACTTGTTTACAAGCAAGATTAGACATAAACTATATGATCACAGTGTCCACTGGATATTCATTTGGTGGAATCAGATCGACCAACAGCAAGCGAGGCTGTGTCAGTCTTCAAAACAACCCAGCAACCTTGCCAGCTTCTTATGACAATAAGTGCTAATCAAAAGAAGTAGTGAGAATTACACTATGTTTGCGTGGAAACCTTTATTACAACGTTTCATAAAGGACTTGTCTTATCAAATATACCTTTGTAAGCATTAAAACATCGAAATACTGGTTTCTCTGCAAAGTTAGCGCCTTTCTCAGTGTCTGTCGACTTACGGCTTCGTCAATCAAATGAAGAAAACTTGTATTAATACACGTAACTTTTAACTCCAGTGATAACTGAAGAAGTTATCTGCTTAAGCCATGAATTATAATGTAAAAAGTTAGGTATCCAGAATATTTCGTATTATAATATAAACAATTACGTTTCCAGAATGCTTCGTATTATGTAAAAAGTCAAGTATCCAGAAAACTATTATTATTTTGTAAAACTTTAAAACTCAAGAATCTTAACGATAATTATAAAGTGTTAGAACTCAAGAATGCTGCGAAACGTCTCAGATTGTAGTGTAAAAATATACCTAGAAAGCTGTGAATTATAACGTAAACTATTAGTGTTCTGAATCTGCAACATAGGTTCCATTTGTAAACAACGTGCTGTTTCTGAGACTAGAATATGTTGTATATCTGCAGCTTTGTTCATAGTATAAATACAGGCTGACTAAGTCAAACTCTGCCTGAATTACTCATAACTCTTAAAACTGTTGTGCAGTTATATTCTAGCCATAGTCAGTACTTCTCTGGAGTTTAGCCGCTAAAATCACTTGGCAAGATTTATACCTGGGTGCTGGCCAACGATTTATACCTGGGTGCTGGCCAAAGATTTACACCTGGGTGCTGGCCAAAGATTTACACCTGGGTGCTGGCCAAAGATTTACACCTGGGTGCTGGCCAAAGATTTACACCTGGGTGCTGGCCAAAGATTTACACCTGGGTGCTGGCCAAAGATTTACACCTGGGTGCTGGCCAAAGATTTACACCTGGGTGCTGGCCAAAGATTTACACCTAGGTGCTGGCCAAAGATTTACACCTGGGTGCTGGCCAAAGATTTACACCTAGGTGCTTGCAAAACAACGGACTCTAGTTGCTGTGGTTTTGGGAAAATTCCAGAAGAAGGTTCAAGCAAAATTTCTGATCTTTAGAGAATTTTGAGAACTTTCTACCACAAGAATGTGGTTACGAAGATTCCGCCTATAACGAATGAATAAATAACGTGTTAGTAAAACAGTGTTAGTCCATGGGAGGAAAAGTGTCTGAAATTCTTATTTTCACTTCAGGCTTTTCAAAGGGGGTTCCTTGATGGTGGTAAAGAGCCTGGCGCTGCATAGCCCCTACGGTTTTATCGTTTTCAAGAATACAGTTTGGTAGGGTAAATTAAAGAAGAAAATTAAAAGTGAATATAGGAAAGAGTAAGGTGGTGAGGATAACAAAAAATTAGATAACGGAAGATTGGATATCAGATTGGAGGGAGAAGTATGGAGGAGGTGAATGTGTTCAGATATTTAGGAGTGGATGTGTCAGCAGATGGGTCTATGAAGGATGAAGTGAATCATAGAATTGATGAGGGGAAAAGGTGAGTGGTACACTGAGGAGTCTGTTTAGATAAAGAACTTTGTCCATGGAAGCAAAGAGGGGAATGTATGAGAGTATAGTTATACCAACACTCGTACATGGTTGTGAAGCATGGGTGATGAATGTTGCAACAAGAAGGCTGGAGGCAGTGGAGATGTCATGTCTGAGGGCAATGTGTGGTGTGAATATAATGCAGAGAATTCGTAATTTGGAAATTAGGAGGAGGTGCAGGATTGCCAAATCCAGAGGACTGAGGAGAGGTTGTTGAAGTGGTTAGGACATGTAGAGAGGGTGAAAAAATAGAATGACTTCGACAGTGTATAAATCTGTAGTGGAGGGAAGGCGGGGTAGGGGTCGGCCTAGAAAAGGTTGGAGGGAGAGGTAAAGGAGGTTTTGTTTGCGAGGGGCTTAGACTTCTGGCAAGCATGCGTGAGCGTGTTAGAATCGAATGGGGGCAAATGTTTTTTAGGACTTTACGTGCTGTTGGAGTGTGAGCAAGGTAACATTTACGAAGGGATTCAGGGAAACCGGCAGGCCGGACTTAGTCCTGGAGATGGGAAGTACAGTGCCGGCACTCTGAAGGAGGGATGTTAATGTTGCAGTTTTATAACTGAAGTGTAAGCACGCCTCTGGCAAGACAGTGATGGAGTGAATGATGGTGAAAAATTTTCTTTTTCGGGCCACCGTACCTTGGTGGGAGACGGCCGATGTGTTAATAAATAAAAATAATAGTTTATTCTTCCGCGAGAAATTTTAGCAAATATAACCCTGACAATCCATGAGTAAAGTATTTTAAGAATCCTTTCCTACTCTGTATATAGTCAACTATTATGTTGTATAAATACTCAGGAGTTAGACAACTATTGTGGGTCGTATCTTGTAGAAGGACCTAAGATTGAGAAGAAAAATAAGCCAAACTTCTTGCATAGGTGGGTTACTAACCCACCGAGGTTGATAATTAGAATAAAAATTATCTTCCCTAAACACTGCATATTTTAAATAGATGTAAACAATACACCTGACAACTTCATATGTGGAGCAATGAAGCAGGTGTGTTGGTCATTTAGGAATGAAGCAGGTGTGTTGGTCATTTAGGAATGAAGCAGGTGTGTTGGTCATTTAGGAATTTTTGAAATGTCGCCTGGTGTCTAGCAAAAACGTTTTGCCCGGCAGCCTGGAGTCTTAAATGTATTTTTCTTCGTTCATTTTTCATTTCTGGAAAACCAATTTGAAATATTGCCTTACTATATTTGTTAGTATTGAGCATTTGGAGATATTTTGGGAAAAGTAAATTTTCCCTTAAATGCAGCACATTTTCCTTTGAAATGAGAAAAATAAACATACATTTTAGCAACAAATTGTTTCTAGGTTTAATAAACGGTATTATTTTGCCAGCCTTCAGTCTGTCCTGATGAACCGAAATGGAGGAACTTGTTAACCCCGCCCATCTTTTTCTTACACAGCTTAACGTTAGAGTACTGAGGCTCGCAGTCATATGACAGAAGAACCTCTGGTCCTCGTTCTGCCAAAGCTAAAAGAAACAAACATTCTTCTCTTCTACGTCTTTACTCTGCTAGGGGCATGGACATCCAACAGACTTGTGTGAACGTGTTTGGAGTGAGTGGAGGCAAATGGTTTTTATTATTTGACGTGCTCTTGGAGTGTGAGCAAGATATCATTTATGAAGGTATTGAGGGAAACTGGTTAGACGGACTTGAGTCCTGCAGGTGGTACGTACAGTGCCTCCACTCTGAAGGATGGGTGGGGATGTTGTGGTTTAGGTCATCTGAACTGTGATGTCGGCGCCCTTCCGGCAAGACAGTGATTAAATGAGTGACAGTAAAGGTGTTTCTTCTTTGTCGGGTCACTATCTCAGAGGGAGACGGCTTAAAAATGAAGTTTACTCTAATACCTAAAAACTATGATATAAACTGAACTGACTTATGATCTCGTGTTTATTACGTCATGTTCCTCGTCATCCCATGTTTATCATGTTTGGTCACAACATTTGAATCATGCATGGCAAGAACCAAACACTGTGCATGTTAATTTGCCAACAATACTTTTGCATCTAGAATTTTGAAGGAATTTTTCTCTGTGACATGCACCTAAGAAATTGTAGAATCCCCGCAGATGCATCGTGGAAATTTGCTGGTAATATTCCCGGCTACGATGAACATTTGACCTTTTAATAGAATGTCTCTTTAGTGGGTGTCAGTGTAACAAGCCCAAGAGTAAATGAATGGTTCAGAGAACCGACAAGTTGATAAATTAGACACATATGCAACACTTATAAAGATACCCAAGTGTTGCATATGTGTTTAATGTATCAAGCCGAAGAGTAATTGTCTCTCTATCACTCCCAGGCCTCACAGTCCACACATTAATCCTGGACTGTGGCATGGATTTGTCCAGTGCTTGTTTATAACAGGTAACTATGAATTATGGTGTCTGTTCCATTACATCAGACAAATAGTCCTCACCATTACCTACAGTATTTTTAAGGGGCACGTCAGTTCCCCTGTCTTCTAATAATATATTATTTTTTCCCTATAATCTACCTTGTCCATAATTGCTATGGCATTTGCTTTGTCTGTTTTCGTAAGGTGAAGTCTAGGATTTGTCCTTAATTCATGGTATAACTTAACAAATGTTAAGTTATACCATGTATAACTTAACATTATGTATAACTTAATATATGCTCGTGTATCTTCTTTCAAGAGGATACACGAGCATAATAAACTTACATAAAGATATGTATAGAAATAAATTGCTTTATCTACTTGCAAAACCAATTGTTAATCGACCGACACTAATGTACTTCAGTGGCCACTTTCTTATTCCACTGTATCTCAAAATGTTTAACACTGACTTAGGTCCAGTGAAGATATTTCTCATTTCTGATGGCTTCGTTAAGTATAATTCACCGAAAAAGTTCTTAAGACGCTAAAATAAGGTTTAGCAAAAGTAACCTCAATTGGCTGCCTAACTTGTTCACTTCATTCTTGTAAAACGCTATTTTTAAAAAGTTTTTATTGTACCAAGATGTGCGTAAGTAGTTTCCCCACAGGTCGAGTCGCTTTTTGTTCAATACTACTGCAAGTCTATCAGCAAGAAAGATCTAATATACTTCTCGTATTAAGACAATAAGTTTTTATTGGGATCATTTTGAGAGCCTACGTGATCAACAACTCCAGTTATTTCAAAGATCAATGTAGCATCAAACCTCATCTGTAACTGCCGACAAAGGACCACAAAATATGCACAATACGACAACAATCTCATATTTTACCATTAGCAACACCACAGATAAAAGCGTTAACAGAAAGTTGAAGGAATGTCGCTTCCCTTTTCTCCATGATTAAAAACTTGTTATAATAATAATTATAATATATCTTTATTTACTACAAGTACATGTACAAGGAATACAGTTCTAGCTGACATACTACTATATAAAAAGCCGCTTGTTATAGTGAGCATTTCGGGCATATTAGGTCATTTTATCCCAGGATGCAACCCACACCAGTCCACTAACACCCTGGTACCCATTTTACTGATGGGTGAACATAGACAACCGGTGTAAGGAAATACGCCCATTGTTTCTACCCTCTCCAGAAAACGAACCCGGACCCTCGTCATCAGAATAGAACGTTACATTGGTATCTGCTGAGTAATCGCCTCGTCGTTTGTTCCTCATGATAAGAATTAATAATACAATATGAGTCACAAAATTCAAGAATTCAAGTTCACTTGAACGAATCACACTCCAAACATTGCTTGCGAAGTTCATCCGGATAAACAAGATATCACACAGAAATGCGCTTTTTTTTATTATTATAATAATAATAATCACACAGAATTTTTTAAAACTTGTCATCAAAACTTAAGCTAGACCAGACGTCGATCCAAAAGTAACTTTAATTTGCAAACAAACTGCCATTAGACAGAACCACTTGCATGCATGATATTAAATGAAAACGTTTACCAATAAAGAACCCCTGTGGTTTAGCGCTTCTATTTGATTATAATAATAATAATAATAATACCAATAAAGTTAAGCAGGAATGGAGCGATGATGCCGGCTAAAACTCAAGTATTTTAGTGTGTCTGACCCGTGTACCTGCTACATAGCTCCACTGACCCACGATTTGTTACACTCCCATAATTTGAATCGCCTCACTTCTAAATAGTTCTAACTTTCTTCTCTCTGAGGAGTATACAAAAGTGTAAGTGTATTTTGTATCTTCTGTATGACTTAATGAAGCTCCACAGTGAGCAAAACGTTGTCCCCAATAAAAACTTGGACTATTGTGTCTGTCTATTCTTCCCACCTGATCAACATTCTGGGAGCTCACAACGATGATTGTAAATTCATCCTCTGCTTTTTACTCCAATGTTTGCAAAAGTCTACCACCCAGCCAGGTAGACAAGTATGACGTCGCCTTGGATGGAGAAGCCGGCTTCCATGTGATTGGCTACACTCTGAATTACAAGTTCACCTGTCCAGAGAGCGTGCCAGATTGTTGTGTGATGATTGTCCAATAAAATGTAACTCACTCGGCGCACCCCACAGTGTTTATATTGTACTGCCTATAATGAAATAAAGCTGGTTGACTATTACTTACGTCCTCTAACTAACACAAAAGGCACAATACTGTGACTGGAACAATACACACACAACCAGCACATATACAAAAGAGAGGAGCTTACGACGACGTTTCGGTCCGACTTGGACCATTTACAAAGTCACACTAACACAATGGACAGGTAAAAGGGGTATTTATAGGCAGGCAGACAGGGAAGGGCACAAGAAAGTGGTGGAGGGGTAATAATGAAGGTAGTAGTGGAAGTGGTAGTAGTAGTATAGTCAGTCACTGTCCTCCTGGAGACGACACTGTCCTCCTGGAGACGACACTGTCCTTCTGGAGGCGACACTGTCCTTCTGGAGGCGACACTGTCCTTCTGGATGACACAAACACTCCCCACAAAAAAGCTAATTCTTTGTTTGGGTTAAAAAAAAAAAAACATTATTTATAGTTGCAAATGAAAATAAGTAAAGAACTAATAATTTGGCAAATATTAGCTGGTATGGAACCCTTGAACATTTTAAAATTATAAATTGATTGATACAAAAATTCTTAGATAATAAGCAAGCAGAAATGAGACTTCATATGTTATATTAAGAATACAATCATGTTTTTATAAATTATAGTTTAATATACTCTTCTTTGAAAGCAAATTTCATTCTCGCAGCCCTGCAAAGCGATAAATATTTTGGATTTTGAGGTATTTTAGTATCTAGAATGCTAGTTTTCCTATACTGTTAGTAATTATAATAATGCACATTTATGTAATATGTTTCTACGTAAACATCAGCTTGTTTTTGTTTATACAAAAATTTGTACTTTAATTCATTGATGAGTTAGAATTCTGTATTTGCCAGCCTTATGTATTTATTATTTGTTATTATTTATTATTTTTCCACATTTCCATTAAAGCATTTTGCATTATTTTTTTTCTTCAACGTATTAACAGTTTCAAATTATGTCTCCTAACGAATGATTATGAAAAACACTGTTGCCGTCTATACACAAACTACTGTTGCCTGTGTTAACAGCAAACTACTGTTGCCTGTGTTAACAGCAAACTACTGTTGCCTGTGTTAACAGCAAACTACTGTTGCCTGTGTTAACAGCAAACTACTGTTGCCTGTGTTAACAGCAAACTACTGTTGCTGTGTTAACAGCAAACTACTGTTGCCTGTGTTAACAGCAAACTACTGTTGCCTGTGTTAACAGCAAACTACTGTTGCCTGTGTTAACAGCAAACTACTGTTGCCTGTGTTAACAGCAAACTACTGTTGCCTGTGTTAACAGCAAACTACTGTTGCCTGTGTTAACAGCAAACTACTGTTGCCTGTGGTAACAGCAAACTCAACTTCTCTCGTTCCAGACAGAACAGTAGTAGACGCAAGAGCTTCTATTTCACTCATTTTAAATAGCAGATCATGTATAGCTGATCCTATGTATCTGATACAGCGGATAACATACAAAAGATGTATTGCTGGTCTTATTTAACTGAGTCAAAGCATCTGATGTAATATTTCAGATCCTTAACAGCTGATCTTATTCAGCTGATCCTATACAGCTGATCCTAAATAACTGATTCTAGTGCTGTTTTTATAACGCTGATTTATATAACCCATATAAAATACATTATATAAATTGTATTGCATAACTGATCCTATATAGTTGATCCATTGTCCTAGATCATTTATAGCCAGTCTACTGAATATAGTTCAACAATGTGGATCCTATTTAGCTAATTCAGTAATGGTAATCCCATATATTTGAGACTATAGTGCTGTATGACCCCTGTGGTTTAGCGCTTCTTTTCATTATAATAATAATAATAATAATTGAGACTATAGATGATCCTATATAGCTGAGTCTGTATTGCTAATCCTATATATTTGATCCTTTATATATAATTCTACATAGCTAATCCTATAGAGGACATATTGATGAAAATTAGATACATGTTCAACGTTTGGGAATCCTTATTGTAGACGTTTCGCCCTCCAGTGGCTTTATCAATACAAATTCAAGGGCATCTTACATATCTGGATATGAACTCCAGTGTAGATGATGGACCAGACTTGTAAACTGGCAACGGTATTGAAGATATCACTCACTTGTAGGTAAATGGTTCAGAGAACCGATAAGTTGATAAATCAGACACATTTGCAAAACCTGTCAATCTTTATTGTGGAAACGTTGCGCCACGCCGTGGCTTCTTCAGTCCAGTGCAGAGAACGGTGGAAGATGAGGGTTTGAGGTAATCAATCCCACAGCCTGGAGTCGACGTGTTCAGTCCATCAATCTTGACAATAATAATAATAACTGTAATAATAAAATAAGTTATAATAACAAACTAATGATACAAACTGTAGAAATGCTGTAAATATTTAAATATAAATAATTCTGATGAACTTAACTCTCTGAGAGAGTAGGTACTGAAGAGCGGTATACCTTCACATGGAGGGTATATACCTCAGTATACGTATATAAACTCTGAGTTTACTTTAATCGCAATACGCTGTATTTGGGATTAAAGGACTATTGTTTTTGGTTCCAAGAACAAACGAGCAAACACCAAGACATATATATAAGAAAACATTTCGGTACTGGGACATTGATCATATATTTTTATAAACCAATTTGTCAGTATTAATTACCAAGGTTTATACCTTGCAATGGATTATACCTTGCAATGAGCCTGCAGTACCCGGCAGTGCTTGGTACTGTCTTATTGGGTGTAAAATTGTGATCAAAGATGCATAATGTATAGACAAGTCAAATGTTTTGGTCTAACATATATCCCCACCCTAAAGGCTGCAGTTACAGCGTCAGTAAACGGATTAAAAAACCGACAAGTTGATAAATAAGTCACCTGTATAAGATTTGTGTATATTCTGAAAATGTTTGCAGAATAAGGATACCCAAATGTTGTACAAATATCTCATTTATCAGCTTGTATGTTCTCTAAACCATTAGTCATAAGCAATTGCAGCACAAGTGTCTCAGCAGTTACAGGTCGCTAGCAGCCAGCAGCAGACTCTTGACCTGTAGTGTTACCAGGCCGGTGCGACTCTTAGCCTGTAGTGTACCAGGCCGGTGCGAGGAGTGCTTCAGTGCGTGATAGTGTTAGTGAATAATCATGTAAATGAATAACAAGGAAACCCAAGTGTGAAAATTAAGGTCAGGTTCAACATTCTCTTAGTTTCTTACGAAAGTGACTTTGTGTATTTGAACCTACAGACTCTGAGGTGCATAATGCAGGGACACTTGGTATTGCCAGTGGTCGTTGTAAATACAATTAACAGACGACAAAACTGTGATCACAAAATAAGGAAATAAGTGTGAATATCACTCGGAATGACGGTTTTAGTGCAGCCATTAGTTGACAAGTAAGTAAAAAAAAAAAAAAAGATTTATACGAACATCTGGTCAGTTGCCTTGGATTTTTAATGTCTCTTTATCAGCTGACTTTGACAAAAAGCAATAAATCCATAACTTGCGAACCAGGTAATAGGTAACAGAATTCAAGATACTTGGTATTCGGAAGCTCTAATAACATAATTGGCCTTCTTACGTTAAACCCCTACAACTACATGAGTGTACTAAATAGGTATACTAAAAAATCTACAACAATACTAGTACACAAGAGTTGGTAAGAAGCAAAATAGATTTATATAAGTCTTAAGCCTAAGTCACTCACAGTATGAGTCGGAAAAATACATAACACACACACACATACACACACACACTTGGGGTGAGTATAACACCAGGCACATCTCCTGAGGCGCACATCAACCAAATAACTGCTGCAGCATATGGGCGCCTGGCAAACCTAAGAACAGCATTCCGACATCTTAATAAAGAATCGTTCAGGACCCTCTACACTGTGTACGTTAGGCCCATACTGGAGTATGCAGCACCAGTTTGGAACCCACACCTAGCCAAGCACGTAAAGAAGCTAGAGAAAGTGCAAAGCTTTGCAACAAGACTAGTCCCAGAGCTAAGGGGTATGTCCTACGAGGAGAGGTTAAGTGAAATCGACCTGACGACACTGGAGGACAGGAGATATATAGAGGGGACATGATAATGACATATAAGATACTGAGAGGAATTGACAAGGTGGACAGAGACAGAATGTTCCAGACATGGGACACAGCAACAAGGGGACACAGTTGGAAGTTGAAGACTCAGATGAATCACAAGGATGTTAGGAAGTATTTCTTCAGTCAGAGTGGTCGGGAAGTGGAATAGTTTGGGAAGCGATGTAGTGGAGGCAGGTTCCATACATAGCTTTAAGAAGAGGTATGATAAAGCTCATGGCGCAGGGAGAGTGACCCAGTAGCGGCCAGTGAAGAGGCGGGGCCAGGAGCTATGAATCGACCCCTGCAACCACAACTAGGTGAGTACACACACACACACTGTTTCAGGGACGGGAAATCCTGTGTCACAAACCTACTGGAGTTCTATGACAGGGTGAGAGCAGTAAGACAAGAGAGAGAGAGAGAGGGGGTTGGGTAAATTGCATATTATTGGACTGTAGAAAGGCGTTTGACACAGTTCCACACAAGCGATTAGTGCAGAAGCTGGAGGACCAGGCAGGGATAACAGGGAAGGCACTCCAATGGATCAGGGAATACCTGTCAGAAAGACAGCAGCGAGTCATGGTTCGTGGCGAGGTATCAGAGTGGACGTCTGTGACGAGTGGGGTTCCACAGGGGTCAGTCCTAGGACCGGTTCTGTTTCTGGTATTTGTGAATGACATGACGGAAGGAATAACCTCCGAAGTGTCCCTGTTTGCAGATGATGCGAAGTTGATGAGAAGGATTCAATCGGACGAGGACCAGGCAGAACTACAAAGGGATCTGGACAGGCTGCAGAACTGGTCCAGGAATTGGCTCCTGGAGTTCAACCCCACCAAGTGCAAAGTCATGAAGATTGGGGAAGGGCAAAGAAGACCGCAGACTGAGTACAGTCTAGGGGGCCAAGGACTACAAACCTCACTCAAGGAAAAAGATCTTGGGGTGAGTATAACACCAGGCACATCTCCTGAGGCGCACATCAACCAAATAACTGCTGCAGCATACGGGCGCCTAGCAAACCTAAGAACAGCATTCCGACATCGTAATAAAGAATCGTTCAGGACCCTGTACACTGTGTACGTTAGGCCCATACTGGAGTATGTAGCACCAGTCTGGAACCCACACCTAGCCAAGCACATAAAGAAACTAGAGAAAGTGCAAAGGTTTGCAACAAGACTAGTCCCGGAGCTAAGGGGTATGTCCTACGAGGAGAGGTTAAGGGAAATCGACCTGACGACATTGGAGGATAGGAGAGAAAGGGGGGACATGATAACGACATATAAAATACTGAGAGGAATTGACAAGGTGGACAGAGGCAAAATGTTCCAGAGATGGGACACAGCAACAAGGGGGCACAGCTGGAAGTTGGAAGTATTTCTTCAGTCACAGTGGTCAGGAAGTGGAATAGCTTGGGAAGCGATGTAGTGGAGGCAGGATCCATTCATAACTTTAAGAAGAGGTATGATAAGGCTCATGGCGAAGGGAGAGAGACCCAGTAGCGGCCAGTGAAGAGGCGGGACCAGGAGCTATGAATCTACCCCTGCTACCACAACTAGGTAAGTACACACACACACACACACACACACACACACACGATTCTTGCCAGAGGCGTGCTTACACTACAGTTATAAAACTGCTACATTAACACCCCTCCTTCAGAGTGCAGACACTGTACTTTCCATCTCCAGGACTCAAGTCCGGCCTGCCGGTTTCCCTGAATCCCTTCATAAATATTACCTTGCTCACACTACAATAGCACATCAAGTCCTAAAAATCATTTGTCTCCATTCGCTCCTATCTAACACGCTCACGCATGCTTGCTGGAAGTCCAAACCCCTCGCACACAAAACCTCCTTTACCCTCTCCCTCCAACCTTTCTAAGGCTGACCCTTACCCCGCATTCAGTCCATTACAGATTTATACACTCTCGAAGTCATTCTATTTCGTTCCGTCCTCTCTACATGTCCGAACCACCTCAACAACCCCTCCTCTGCCCTCTGGATAATAGTTTTGAAATCCCCCACCTGCTCCTAATTTCTAAACTCCGTATTCTCTGCATTATATTCACACCACACATTGCCCTCAGACATGACATCTCCACTGCCTCCAGCCTTCTCCTTGTTGCAACATTCATCACCCATGCTTCACACCCATAAAAGAGTGTTGGTTTAACTATACTCTCATACATTCCCCTCTTTGCTTTCATGGACAAAGTTCTTTGTCTCCACAGACTCCTCAGTGCACCACTCACTTTTTTCCCCTCATCAATTCTATGATTCACCTCATCTTTCATAGACCCATCTGCTGACACGTCCACTCCTAATATCTGAATACATTCACCTCCTCCATACTCTCTCCCTCCAATCTGATATCCAATATTTGGTCATCTAATTTTTTTATCCTCATCACCTTACTCTTTCCTATATTAACTTTTAATTACATTATTTTACATACCCTACCAAACTCACCCACCAACCTCCGCAACTTTTCTTCAGAATCTCCCAAAAGCACAATGTCATCAGCAAAGAGCAACTGTGACAACTCCCACTTTGTGTTAGATTTTTTTATCTTTTAACCCCACATCTCTTGTCAACAATCGAGCTTTCACTTCTCTTACAACTCCATCTATAAATATATTGAACAACCACGGTGACATCACACATCCTTCTCTAAGGCCTACTTTTACTGGGAAATAATCTCCCTCTTGCCTACATACTCTAACCTGAGCCTCACTATCCTCATAAAAACTCTTCACTGCTTTCAGTAACCTTCCTCCTATTCCAAACATTTGCAACATCTGCCACATTGCCCCCTTATCCACCCTGTCATACGTCTTTTCCATATCCGTAAATGCAACAAAAGCCTCTTTACCCTTATCTAAATACTGTTCACCTATGTTTCACTGTAAACACTTGATCTACACACCCCCTACCTTTCGTAAAGCCTTCTTGTTCATCTGCTATCTTACTCTCCGTCTTACTCTTAATTCTTTCAGTAGTACTTCTACTAAACATTTTACCAGATATACTCAACAGACTTATTCCCCTATAATTTTGTCACTTTTGTCCCCTTTGCCTTTATAAAAAGGACTATGCATGCTCTCTGCCATACCCTAGGTACCTTACCCTCTTCCATACTTTAATTAAATTAAAGCACTAACCACTCCAAAACTATATCCCCACCTGCTTTTAACATTTCTATATTTATCCCATCAATCCCAGTTGCCTTACCACTTTTCATTCTACCCACTGCCTCACGAACTTCCCCCACACTCACAACTGGCTCTTCCACACTCCTACACGAAATCACAGCTTCCCTATCTTCATCAACATTTAACAATTCCTCAACATATTCCCTCCATCTTCCCGATACCTCTAACTCTCCATTTAATAACTCTCCTCTCCTATTTTTAACTAACAAATTCCTTCGTTCCCTGTTCTTCCTCAACTTATTAATCTCACTCCAAAACGTTATCTTATTTTCAAAAAAAATTGTTGATAACATCTCACCGACTCTCATTTGCTCTCTTTTTACATTGCTTCACCACTCTCTTAGCCTCTCTTTTTCTCTCCATATACTCCTCCCTCCTTGCATTACATCTAATTTGTAAAAACCACTCATATGCTTACTTCTCCTTTTCTCCTCTTTACATCATCATTCCAGCAATCGTTCTTCTTCCCTCTCGCACTCTGTTTAATCATAACATAGTAAATGGACTTTGTCCTCATTGAAGATTGTTGTGGCTCCTAGGTAGACTTGGTTAATATCTTGTGGGAGGCTCGCTGTATCTTCCATGGATATCACTCTTACACTTTCTTGTGTCGCCTACAATGGATGCCACCGGGCTACGGCTTGTGTCCCTGTCTATGTCGAATACAAGAATGAGAAGGAAGGGTGGGGCGAGTATCATGCCTTGAGGAACATAACTTTCTTTCTGAGGCAGCCTTTGTTTTCACTCGGTTCTCTATTACTTTTTGAGTTCTTCTTATTAGGAAGTTAAATATCCTTGTGCCCACCTTTCAAGTTACCCCATGGTCGCACTTGTAGACATTTTTCCAATACCATGTTGAATAGCCCAGCGAGAGGCATGAATGACCTGTTCTAAGGCCATGTTACCTTGGGTTGTGCAGTTGATGCGAGTCCATGTGACTGATAATCTTAGGGCTATTAGTCTGTAGATTGTTGTCCTTTGTTGCCACCTTTGTAGAGTGGGATTATAATGGTAATTTAATGGTGCATAGTCCAATGTCCTTGGCCCTCTTCGGGGGGGGGGGGGGGGGGGGGGGGGGGGGGGGGGGGGGGGGGGGGGGGGAATTAATAAAAATAGTGAGTTCTTGCAATTCTTGATGAAAATTGAGCTTCGCGAGTCTGGAGCTGGTGGGGGGTGCATGGGAATGCTGGGGTGGGGTGCATGGACATACTAGAGTGGGGTGCCTGGGCATGCTGGGGTGGAGTGCATGGGCATGCTAAAGTGGGATGCAAGGGCATGCTGGGGTGGGGAGCATGGGCATGCTGGGGTGGGGAGCATGGGCATGCTGGGGTGGAGAGCATAGGCATGCTGGGTGGGGAGCATGGGCATGCTGGGGTGGGGTGCATGGGCATGCTTTGGTGGGGTGCATGGGCATCACATCGTTCATGAAGGCAAGAGGTTACGATATTCAAAAATTAAGAGATGATCGTAATGTTCTGCTTCTCGTTCATAAAAGTGATCATTTAGATCACCAATATTTTGCTTGATTAGTGGCTCACTGAACACTGAGTCACACTCATGATTAGTGGCTCACTGAACACTGAGTCACACTCATGATTAGTGGCTCACTGAACACTGAGTCACACTCATGATTAGTGGCTACTGAACACTGGAGTCACACTCAGATTAGTGGCTCACTGAACACTGAGTCACATCATGATTAGGGCTCACTGAACACTGAGTCACACTCATGATTAGTGGCTCACTGAACACTGAGTCACATCATGATTAGTGGCTCACTGAACACTGAGCCACACTCATGATTAGTGGCTCACTGAACACTTGAGTCACATCATGATTAGTGGCTCACTGAACACTGAGTCACACTCATGATTAGTGGCTCACTGAACACTGAGTCACACTCAGATTAGTGGCTCACTGAACACTGAGTCACACTCATGATTAGTGGCTCACTGAACACTGAGTCACACTCATGATTAGTGGCTCACTGAACACTGAGTCACACTCATGATTAGTGGCTCACTGAACACTGAGTCACACTCATGATTAGTGGCTCACTGAACACTGAGTCACACTCATGATTAGTGGCTCACTGAACACTGAGTCACACTCATGATTAGTGGCTCACTGAACACTGAGTCACACTCATGATTAGTGGCTCACTGAACACTGAGTCACACTCATGATTAGTGGCTCACTGAACACTGAGTCACACTCATGATTAGTGGCTCACTGAACACTGAGTCACACTCATGATTAGTGGCTCACTAATTGTCTCACTAATTTATTGTAATGGTCAGTGTATATTGCGTATCCTTTAATGAAAGACCAGATACTTGATGTTTTGTGTGTGGATTTTTCTTATGATAAGATTTTTTATTTTTTTTCAATTTCACTTATGGCTTTTTGTACCCTCCGCATCTCCTGGATACTGTACAATACCTTCTGAAAATGTTGAAGGTTCTCCATCTCTCTATCCAATGTTCCTCTTCGTTACTCAGTATATACGCGATCCGTTGTCTTCACCAATGGAATAGTGACATCTCCCTTTTCGTCCTTCGTAATGGTATGTCTGGCGCATTCTTCCAGTACCAATGAACTTTTTCCACTGGAAGTACTTGGCAGGTCCTTGTTAGTCAAATTGTCGTCTCAGCTTACATCTAGCTATAAGGTCACAATTTATTTCATCCTAATATATCTTCTTGATGCTAAAACTAAAAGTTTTAAACGTACGCTCATGATAGAGTGAATTCTCGTTATTAGCGCTAGTGAGTTTGCAGGTTTAAACGTCTATTAAACTGCTGTCTACCTTATTAGTGAATGCAAGGATAAGAGTATTTTATTAATCTGGTCAGTTACGCTTTCTGTTGGCCTAAGACGAACATATTACAGAGTCTTAGAAGTTCAGTGAGTGAGGTTGTTCATCCTAACTGGCTCCAGGTTTTCTCTATTACAGTCTTTGATAAGTTCTTCCATTTTTGGTGTCGAAAATTGAAGTCGCCTAAGAAGAGGATATTTAGGGGATAAATTAGACGCAACACTTGGGTATCTTAACTGTAGAAAAGTTTCGCCATTCAGTGGCTTCATCAGTCCAATTCAAAGACAAATAGTGATAAAAAGATTGAGGTAAACAGTCCATCAGCCTGGAGTCGATGTAATCAGTCCATCAATCTTGATAGGAATACAGTATACCCGCGAAGGAGCTTATATCCTGCACACTTGCAATAGCTGGTCTTTAAACTGCTGGGAAGTTGCATCTTGTGGTTTAAATCCTATTACAACAATGAGGTTCTGATTTACAACAAGGTGTTCAATAACTTACACTCGGGTCTCCGTAAATCCTGCAAACATTGTAATGAATTAAACCATTATTGACTAAGAAATTAACTGCTCCATTAATGACTCGTGCAGTCAATAGGCTTAAACAAAAAAAAAATACACCAAACGGCTTTCACTCCAGATGAATGTCAAAATAAAAAAAGACAATTAGCAGTGACACGTATCCGCCTTCACAAAACATGTTAATTTTCCTCTATTCCAAAGAAACATTCAGGAAATTTTGATGTTAAAAAAAGGGTTTGGAACACACAAAAACCTTTGCAAAATATATTATAAAAAATCAATATAGTCTGCGATTCTCTCTATGTACTATTATTTTCCACGGCGTCCAATTCGCCCCAGCTAACGATCGTTAATCACTCGTTTTCAATTAGAGTGGGAGCAGTGGGGGTCGTGGAGGCATGGAGGAGCACTGGTCGGAGTGGGATGGAGGAGTGCTGGAGGGATGGAGGAGTGCGAAGGGATAGCAATGGGGAGTCGTCGGAAGTTCTGAAGGGATGGAGGTGTCCTGGAGAAAGTGAGGGGGGGAAATTTCGAGAGTACTGGAGGGATGGAGGAATCCTGGGGAGAGTTATGGGAAAGTGTTAGGAGTCCTGGAGGGATGGAGGAGTCCTGGGGAGAGTGATGGGAAAGTGTTAGGAGTCCTGGAGGGATGGAGGAGTCCTGGAGGGATGGAGGAGTCCTGAAGGGAATGAGGAGTGATGGAGGGATGGAAGTCCTGGAGGGATGGAGTACAGCTGAAGGGATTGAGAAGTACTGGATAGATGGAGAAGTGCTCGAGGTATGGAGGAATCCTGGAAGAATGGAGGAGTCCCGAAGGGATGGAAAAGTGATAGAGGTAAGGAGGAGTCCTGGAGGTAAGGAGGAGTCCTGGAGGTAAGGAGGAGTCCTGGAGGTAAGGAGGAGTCCTGGAGGTAAGGATGGAGATGAAGGAGCCCTGGAGGGATGGAGGAGTGTTGGATGGATGGTGGGTGTTGGATGGAGGAGGGATGGAGAAGTGCTGGAAGGATGGATGGATACAAAAAGACCTGAGATGGAAGAATGTTTGAGGGATGGAGTCCAGGAAGGATGGAGGAGTGTTTGAAAGATAGAAGACTCCTGGAGGGATGAAAGACTCCTGGAAGGAAGGAGGAAAACTGGGAGGATGGAGGAGTGCTGGAGGGAGGAGTCTTGGAGGCATGGAGAACTGCTCGAGGAATGGAGCGGTAATAGATAGAGGAGTGCTGGAGGGATGATGGAGGAGTCCTGGAGGGATGGAGGAGTCATGGAGGGATAAAGGAGTCCTGGAGGGATGGAGTAGAGCTGTTTTTTGGATGAGTGCTGAAGGGATACAAAAGTCCTTGAGGGAATGAGGAGTCCTGAAGGGATACCTAGAATATACCTGGAGAGGGTTTCAGGGGTCAACGCAATCGCAGTCCGGTCTGAGACCAGCCTCTTGCATCAAGGTTTGATCAACCAGACTGTTACTGCTATCCACACCACTCAAACTGACGTACGAACCTCAGCCCGGCTGGTCAGGTACTGAATTTAGGTGCCTGACTTTAGGTACTGACTTTAGGTGCCTTCTTGAAGACAGCCAGGGGTCTATTGGTAATCCCCCTTTATTTAAGCTCCCACTGTACTCGTGGCACCCCTGCTTTTCATTGGGGAAATGTTACATTTCGTGCCGAGACTTTAGCTTTCACACACGCACACACGTATATATGTCGTGCCGATTAGGTAAAACTTGCGATTTTGGCTTAAAGAGCCAGAGGGGTCAACGCAATCGCGGTCCGGTCTGTTTACAATTACTCTTTGAGTTCTATTTGTCAGGAAGTTATAGATGCATCTACCAACTTTTCCAGTTTGTGTGCGATATTACACCGTTGTCGCACTTGTCGAAGGCTTTTACAAAGAGCTATCATTCTACTCCCCCTGTGGTTTACACACACACACACACACGTATATATGTCGTGCCGATTAGGTAAAACTTGCGATTTTGGCTTAAATAGCAACGCACTTCTTTCCATATAAACGTATAAGAGAAATTTTTAGAAAGGACTTAATTTTAAATGAGTTCTTGCTAATTGACCAGTTTTACCTATTAGGCCCTCTTTAAGGGGGGTTCCTTGTCGTGGTAAAGAGGCTATCGGTCTGAGGAATTGGACCTCTTGGTCTTCTTCCTCAGACCGAACCTAATTACCCCCAATCCCCCCTCTTCTTTCCCATCTTCCCCATCCTCCCTTTTCCCTTCTCCTCCTCCTCCTCATCCCTTCCTTATTTCCTTCACATTTTTACCCTGTGAGCTTCTCTCCACAGGCATTCTAGTTCCTAGGTAGGGGGAAGGGTATCGTGGTCCATCCCATTTCGTTGAGGTCCTTGGCGGTGGTGTAGTTTGCCGTGGAATCTGGATCGCCTGGGGATGTCCCGATCCCTCTCCTGTCTTCCGGGGGGTTGAATTGGGTATCTTTCGGGCGATGGGTGTATCTCTGGAGGCCACCTTTCGGATTCCGAGGGTGGTGGCCGAAGGAGGTATGCTTAGTGGCGGGTATCCGGCCGCCCTCTCTTTTGTCCTCCGAGGTGGCTCGGTGGATGTGAGGTTGCTATCCCAGATTGCTGGTTTAGTGGCATATCTGGTCGGTACTTTATGTGGATGACTTCGCTATAGCTTACGCAGGCACCGACTGTCGTCTGGTAGCAGCCTTCCTTCAGGATGCGATTGACAGAGTGTTACAAAATGACACGATATTTATTAGTAATAGACATCTCCAGTGAACACTAGAAAGGATAACCCTTCTAGCATCCAGTGTCTAGGGTTTCAAAGTAAATAAATGTACATATGATTAGGATGTTCATTAAGTTATGAATTAGGAGGTTAATTAGGAGGGTAGCTCCTACACTGCTCTCATATACAATAAGACTGTGCTGAGGGCACACATATCTAAATGACTCAGAAGTGTAGATGAATGGTTCAGAGAACCGACAAGTTGTTAAATTAGACACATATGCAACACTTGGGTATCTTTATTGAGAAAACGTTTCGCAACTTCTTGGGATCTTGATACAAAGGGATTCTTCAACATTTGTCCAAACCTTTGGACAAGGACTTACTTCGACTAGTGGTTGATACCACTATGACCTGCCTCCTCCTGCTTCATCTCACCTGTCTACAGTATATAAGCAACTTCTATTTGCCTTATGTTGTATTTACTTCAAGATTGATGGACTGAACACATCGACTCCAGGCCGAGGGACTGATTACCTCAAACTCCTCCTTTTATTACTACTTTCTTTTTTGTATTGGACTGATAAAGCCACTGTGTGGCGAAACGTTTTCTCAATAAAGATACCCAAGTGTTGCATATGTGTCTAATTTAACGACTCAGAAGTGCCATCAGGTACAATGTCAGTAATTACAATAATGCAGATATATACAAATATGAATAAATGTGTGTATGAGTGTGCTCCAGGTAACTCTAAGACTCGACTCAACCAGTGTCCGACTGAATTTCTCATAAGCTAGCTCTCTAACAAACTGACAATCAGAACAGCTTGATTGACCAGTAAAATGACCAATTCGCAGAAAAGCAATATAACAAACAACAGCAACACAGCGTCAGAAACAAGGAGATAGAAAATCGACCCTAACTGGAGACCATCAATAGATCCTCCAAAATCGTCACTAAACTCCCTTATCACTAAATCTAAGTTCAGTATTACAAAATAATAATCATTTGTAATAAACTGACTGTTTGGGATAACAATAAAATCTCCTATTTCAGATTTTTATAATATATATATATATATATATATATATATATATATATATATATATATATATATATATATATATATATATATATATATATATATATATAATTATTAATAATATAAAAACTATCTGTATAATATATATAATCTTATAATCTGTGTAAAAACATATAGCTTTTATATACACATTTATAACAACTTTAAAACGTAGTAAAACATCAAAAGTAAAACAATCATTAATTCTGTGCCGTGTCAGACGTCGCTGCCAACATGGTATCACACAGAACACCACCAATCCTCTCGTCATGACACGCCTTCTCCATCGTGTCCTCAGACACCCTTATCTCTGTCTTATGGCACGCCCTCTCACGGGGTCCCATGACACCCGTTCTCTGTGTCACATGACACGCCCTCCTTGTCACACGACACCTTCTCTACTGTGTCACACGACACCCTTCTCTCTGTGCCCATAAGACACCTTCACTGTGTCACACGACACCTCTGTGCCACATGGCACGCCCCCTGTATCACGAACTCAGTCTCTAGGGAAGCCTTTGCACCGCGTCATCTGTCACAAACACAAAATCACACGACTATCTATCACTTGTGTCGTGCCACCAGATGTCACTACTCTTGCAGCACACACACTCGCTCTGAGCAGCGTTAGAGATGAACACCAGTCTCCAATACTGCAACACAAGCAGACGACTCGCTCTGACAGAGCTAGAGACAAACTCTAGTGTCTCCAATACTGCAGCTCACACTCTCCAAGGTGTATATGAGTCTGGTAGACACTCTCCATATGAGAGTCTGGTAGACACTCTCCATATGAGAGTCTGGTAGACACTCTCCATATGAGAGTCTGGTAGACACTCTCCATATGAGAGTCTGGTAGTCACTCTCCATAGGAGAGTCTGGTAGACACTCTCCATATGAGAGTCTGGTAGTCACTCTCCATAGGAGAGTCTGGTAGACACTCTCCATATGAGAGTCTGGTAGTCACTCTCTATAGGAGAGTCTGAAAAATAAACACATAAGCAGTAAATGTGATCCTTTATTGACAACGTTTGCCCACGCAGTGCTATCAGTCACAGACAGACTACCTGGATATTGAGCAACATGGAGATAGGGCAGTCAGGTGGAGAATGCTGGTCAGGTGGAGAAAGCTGCATGTGAGTCTTAAGTAGTGTGATAGTTAAACATAGTGTGACTTGACTGCAGTGACCATTCTTGAGTTCTAGGTGGGATAGCGTTGAAGGTTCTTGCAATAGGTTCAGCTATGTAGAGCCGTTGTTCAGAACAACGGCTTCTACAACATAGCTGAACCTATTGCCAAGAAACTTCTTCAACGCTATCCCACCTAGAACTCAAGAATGGTACACTGCAGGTCCTTTAAGTCACACTATGTTTTTAACTATCACACTACTTTTTAAGACTCACATGCAGCTTTCTCCACCTGACCCAGCATTCTCCACCTGACTGTACCCTATATATCTCCATGTTGCTCAATATCCAGGTAGATCTGTCTGTGACTCGATAAAGCCCACTGCGTGGGCGAAACGTTGTCAATAAAGGATCACATTATACTGCTTATGTGTTTATTTTTCCATTGTGTCGGTATTTTATACCATTTATTTCCATAGGAGAGTCTAGTGGTCACTGTTGGTCCAGCCGGCCCAGCAGTCAAACATCACGTTTGATGACGTCACAAGCCGGCAGGTAAACTACCTAACAGCCGTGTTAGATAGGGAGCCGTAACATTCAGCATAAACAATCCCAGACTGTGATGGTGCACAGATGCCTTATCGAATTAGGTTAGGAGCTGTAACTGGAGACCTGAGTTATCTCAACATAAGAACATAAGAAAGGAGGAACACTGCAGCAGGCCTGTTGGCCCATACTAGGCAGGTCCTTCACAATCCGTCCCACTAACAGAATATTTGCTCAACCCAATTTTCAATGCTACCCAAGAAATAAGCTTTGACAATTCTACCCACTCATGCGCGAGTCCCACTCAAATCCAACCCCTCTCACTCATGAATTTATCCAACCTAAATTTGAAACTACCCAAGGTCCTAGCTTCAATAACCCTACTAGGCAGACTGTTCCACTCATCAACTACCCTATTTCCAAACCAATACTTTCCTATATCCTTTCTAAATCTAAACTTATCTAACTTGAATCCATTATTGCGGGTTCTCTCTTGGAGAGATATCCTCAAGACCTTATTTATATCCCCTTTGTTAATACCCATTTTCCACTTGTATACCTCGATCATGTCTCCCTCATTCTACGTCTTACAAGTGAATGTAATTTTAGGGTCTTCAATCTTTCTTCGTAAGGAAGATTTCTAATGCTATGTATTAATTTAGTCATTCTACGCTGAATGTTTTCTAACGAATTTATGTCCATTCTGTAATATGGAGACCAGAACTGAGCTGCGTAATCTAGGTGAGGCCTTACTAATGATTTATAAAGCTGTAATATAACCTCTGGACTTCTGTTGCTAACACTTCTTGATATAAATCCCAGTAATCTATTTGCCTTATTACGTACGCTTAGGCATTGCTGTCTTGGTTTAAGGTTGCTGCTTACCATCACCCCCAAGTCCTTCTCGCAATCTGTATGGCTAAGTTCTACGTTATTTAACTTATAAGTGCTTGGGTTATGGACACTCCCGAGCTTCAGAACCTTGCATTTATCTACATTGAACTGCATCTGCCACTTTTCTGACCACGAATTAAGTTTGTCTAAATCTTCCTGAAGTTCTATGACATCTATGTTTGAATCAATTATCCTACCTATCTTCGTGTCGTCGGCGAATTTGCTCATATCACTAGTAATTCCCTCATCAAGGTCATTGATATATATTATAAATAACAATGGGCCTAAGACTGATCCCTGTGGAACACCACTTGTTACAAGTCCCCATTCGGATTTAACCCCATTTATGCACACTCTCTGCTTCCTATTGGTGAGCCATGACTCGATCCATGACAGCACTTTTCCCCCAATGCCATGAGCTGCCACTTTCTTTAACAGTCTCTGGTGCGGTACTCTATCAAAAGCCTTACTAAAGTCTAAATAAACAATATCGAATTCTTTATCGTGATCAACAGCCTCAAAAGCTTTACTGAAGAAGGTTAATAAATTAGATAGGCAGGAACGGCCCCTCGTGAATCCATGCTGGGTATCATTAATCAAATTATGGTTATCTAGATGGCTTCTAATAATATCAGCTATAATTGACTCTAGTAATTTGCCTACAATTGAGGTCAGGTTGTGTGTCAATGTGACACACAACCCAGAAAAACGTCGAAAATCACTGTCTAGTCTATTCTCTGTGAACAGAGTTACACAGAGTCCTGAGAAGTATGTTTCGTCTCACCACCGAACACATACTCTACCACACAGAGTCTAAATGGGGAGAAAACAAGTAGAAATAGGAGCGAGGTGTTGACTCGACGATGGTCAGCAGGCCAGAGAGGTGGAGGAAGGAGAAGCAACCACCCATCTCAGGTGTGGACTCGCCACCGACTGGCTACCCAGCAAGAGCCGGCCTAATAACAAGCGAACTTTCGAAAGCGGTAGTTTGCCAACTCACGGGATGATACAACACACTTGAGCACAATATTTAATGTTACATCCTACCTATTACAAAAGCTAAGTCAAATAAGTCAAATAAGTCTTATCACTTATTATCACTTTTTGACTTTTTGTCAGCAACTGCTTTACTATACAAACTTTAACACATAGCCCTTAGCGTCCCTTCCACCCCTTTTCTCCCCTCACCTCTGATCCCCTCTTCACCTTGCTGTTTATAGCTCCGGCACTATCTTCTACCCAGCAGCGCTGTATGACCCTTGTCCGTTTATCGCTTTTTTTTATTATAATAAAGAGGGAGGTATCTGTAATTACAAGGAAGATGACCACAGTAATTCAACCCACATGGTTCTGAGGCAAACTTGGGTTCAACCTTCAAAAACTGCAGGAAAAATAGGCCCTAATTCTTCGGTGTATCACTACATTTTTAAGACAATCTAATGCATTCGTATAAGAGCTCAATTTTTTAATGTGTACTATTGCCTCGACTAAAAACGCATCTAATTTAAACAACCCGTCACTGATATTGTATAATGAATACTTATCATGCTTAATAATTGCCGATTCTACAATATTCCTTTTGTTAAATTAGACACATATGCAACACTTGGGTATCTTTATTGAGAAAACGTTTCGCCACACAGTGGCTTCATCAGTCCAATACAAAAAAGAAAGTAGTAATAAAAGGAGGAGTTTGAGGTAATCAGTCCCTCGGCCTGGAGTCGATGTGTTCAGTCCATCAATCTTGAAGTAAATACGTATTTACTTCAAGATTGATGGACTGAACACATCGACTCCAGGCCGAGGGACTGATTAAGAACATAAGAACATAAGAAAGGAGGAACACTGCAGCAGGCCTGTTGGCCCATACTAGGCAGGTCCTTCACAATCCATCCCACTAACAGAATATTTGCTCAACCCAATTTTCAAAGCTACCCAAGAAATAAGCTTTGACAATTCTACCCACTCATGCGCGAGTCCCACTCAAATCCAACCCCTCTCACTCATGAATTTATCCAACCTAAATTTGAAACTACCCAAGGTCCTAGCTTCAATAACCCTACTAGGCAGACTGTTCCACTCATCAACTACCCTATTTCCAAACCAATACTTTCCTATATCCTTTCTAAATCTAAACTTATCTAACTTGAATCCATTATTGCGGGTTCTCTCTTGGAGAGATATCCCCAAGACCTTATTTATATCCCCTTTGTTAATACCCATTTTCCACTTGTATACCTCGATCATGTCTCCCTCATTCTACGTCTTACAAGTGAATGTAATTTTAGGGTCTTCAATCTTTCTTCGTAAGGAAGATTTCTAATGCTATGTATTAATTTAGTCATTCTACGCTGAATGTTTTCTAACGAATTTATGTCCATTCTGTAATATGGAGACCAGAACTGAGCTGCGTAATCTAGGTGAGGCCTTACTAATGATGTATAAAGCTGTAAAATAACCTCTGGACTTCTGTTGCTAACACTTCTTGATATAAATCCCAGTAATCTATTTGCCTTATTACGTACGCTTAGGCATTGCTGTCTTGGTTTAAGGTTGCTGCTTACCATCACCCCCAAGTCCTTCTCGCAATCTGTATGGCTAAGTTCTACGTTATTTAACTTATAAGTGCTTGGGTTATGGACACTCCCGAGCTTCAGAACCTTGCATTTATCTACATTGAACTGCATCTGCCACTTTTCTGACCACGAATTAAGTTTGTCTAAATCTTCCTGAAGTTCTATGACATCTATGTTTGAATCAATTATCCTACCTATCTTCGTGTCGTCGGCGAATTTGCTCATATCACTAGTAATTCCCTCATCAAGGTCATTGATATATATTATAAATAACAATGGGCCTAAGACTGATCCCTGTGGAACACCACTTGTTACAAGTCCCCATTCGGATTTAACCCCATTTATGCACACTCTCTGCTTCCTATTGGTGAGCCATGACTCGATCCATGACAGCACTTTTCCCCCAATGCCATGAGCTGCCACTTTCTTTAACAGTCTCTGGTGCGGTACTCTATCAAAAGCCTTACTAAAGTCTAAATAAACAATATCGAATTCTTTATCGTGATCAACAGCCTCAAAAGCTTTACTGAAGAAGGTTAATAAATTAGATAGGCAGGAACGGCCCCTCGTGAATCCATGCTGGGTATCATTAATCAAATTATGGTTATCTAGATGGCTTCTAATAATATCAGCTATAATTGACTCTAGTAATTTGCCTACAATTGAGGTCAGGCTTATTGGGCGGTAGTTTGACGGTAGTGACTTGTCCCCTGCTTTAAAAATAGGAATTACATTAGCCATCTTCCACATATCAGACACTACACCTGTTTGAAGAGATAAATTAAAAATGTTAGATATTGGTTCACAGAGTTCCATTTTGAAATTCACAGAGTTCCATTACCTCAAACTCCTCCTTTTATTACTACTTTCTTTTTTGTATTGGACTGATGAAGCCACTGTGTGGCGAAACGTTTTCTCAATAAAGATACCCAAGTGTTGCATATGTGTCTAATTTAACAACTTGTCGGTTCTCTGAACCATTCATCAATATTCCTTTTCCAGCCAAGAGAAACAAGGGAAGATGACTCTTGCTTCCTGCTAATTTATTATATATACGTTATATATATATATATATATATATATATATATATATATATATATATATATATATATATATATATATATATATATATATATATATATATATGTGCAAAAAGATCACAGTAAACAGGTGAAATAAAATTGGATGCAGTGTTGGAATTCATACAAAATAACCAAACGAATGGGAGGGACTATTCTCAGCTGTCGTATCTGAGCTCCTCTGCAAAGACAGTGATTATGTATGAGTGAGGTGAAAGTGTTGAATGATGATGAAAGTATTTTCTTTTGGGGGATTTTCTTTCTTTTTGGGTCACCCTGCCTCTGTAGGAGACGGCCGACTTGTTGAAAAAAAAAAAAAAAAATATATATATATATATATATATATATATCAGCTATAATATATATATATATATATATATATATATATATATATATATATATTAGGGATGTATCGGATATCCGTATCCGCATCCG
>WNWK01021878.1:0-33463 GCA_009830355.1 Cherax destructor | reverse complement strand
GAGTGCCCCCCACCGCTGGGCAATGGGAAACCCGTATATTTTTCTTAAACTCATAAAACCAAAAAAAGAAGGTGTGATTTATTTGATGACAGAAAAGAAAACAAATATGCTATGAGGGCGATTATATCGGGGCCCCGGGCCCTTTGATCAACAAAAAAAAAAAAAAAAAAAAAATTGTGTCTATGTGTTTTATGAATATGTATTCATTATTGTTCTGTTTATGAAAGGTGATATGAATAGTTTAAATTTTTTGTGTGTGTGTGTTTGTGTGTGTGTGTGTGTGTGTGTGTGTGTGTGTGTGTTAGTTTGTGTGACTTATTCACAGTGTGTAAACGTCACTTGCTCTCTCTGTATGCATATATTGTTGCAAATAACGATACATATCTGTGTGATGTGTAGAGAGGTAAAAATGAGCCTAAATGAGAAGTTTAATAACTAACGGATTTTTTTAAAATATGTACGTTTGACTATGTGTCAATCATTGTTTGGAAGATCTGTGTTTTTCCATCAATAGGCCTATTTCTTTTAAACCTTTGCTTTGAAAGGAAACATGGAATCTGGCAAAGTTTAAAAAAAAAAGAGCAAAATTTTTTTATATTAAAGTCCAGGGTTTATTCCCTGGACCTCAGCAAGGAGAGTCGCTCCTCTCACCGCTGGGCAATGGCGACAACCCGTATACTTTTCTTAAAACTCTATATTTAAACCTATAAAAGAAGGTGTGATTTATTTGATGACAGAAAAGTTAAAACAAATATGCTATAGAGGGCGATTATATCGAGGTCCGCGGCTCCTTTGATCAACTTTAAAAAAAAAAAAAAAAAAAAAAAAATGTGTCTATGTGTTTTATGAATATGTATTCATTATTGTTCTGTTTATGAATAGGTGATATGAATAGCTGGTAATTGTTTTAATTCTTCCACGGGTATACGAAGGACTACAGTTATGTATATGACTCTTTGTATCTGTCTGTCCTCACCTAAACGTGGTTGAAATGTTCGAGTCACATTTCCTGACCCCTGTATGTCTGTATGTGTGTTTTTCTCTATATATGTTTGATCTCTGTATGTACTTAGTGGTGGATATGATAGTATTTCTTTGAGTGATTTAATAAGAAGAAATATGAACCTTACCTCTTCATATATTTTTGTATGTAAGCAGTAAGGGTAGTGAGTGTATTTGTGTGTGTGTGTGTGTGTGTGTGTGTGTGTGTGTGTGTATGTGTGTGTGTGTGTGTGTGTTGTGTGACTTATTCACAACGTGTAAACGTCACTTGGTCTCTCTGTATGCATATATTTTTGCAAATAACAATACATATCTGTGTGATGTGTAGAGAGGTAAAATGGGCCTAAATGAATCACTCTGTCTTTTTGTCTCTTCTGTGTGTGTGTGTGTGTTTGTTAGTTACTTATTCACAACGTGTAAACGTCACTTGGTCACTCTGTATGCATATATTTTTGCAAATAACAATACATATCTGTGTGATGTGTGAAGATGTAATATAAGCCTAAATGAGTAGGTCTATCTTTTTTGTCTCTTGTCTGTGTGTATATGTGTGTGAACATAAGAACATAAGAAAGGAGGAACACTGCAGCAGGCCTGTTGGCCCATACTAGGCAGGTCCTTCACAATCCGTCCCACTAACAGAATATTTGCTCAACCCAATTTTCAATGCTACCCAAGAAATAAGCTTTGACAATTCTACCCACTCATGCGCGAGTCCCACTCATATCCAACCCCTCTCACTCATGAATTTATCCAACCTAAATTTGAAACTACCCAAGGTCCTAGCTTCAATAACCCTACTAGGCAGACTGTTCCACTCATCAACTACCCTATTTCCAAACCAATACTTTCCTATATCCTTTCTAAATCTAAACTTATCTAACTTGAATCCATTATTGCGGGTTATCTCTTGGAGAGATATCCTCAAGACCTTATTTATATCCCCTTTGTTAATACCCATTTTCCACTTGTATACCTCGATCATGTCTCCCCTCATTCTACGTCTTACAAGTGAATGTAATTTTAGGGTCTTCAATCTTTCTTCGTAAGGAAGATTTCTAATGCTATGTATTAATTTAGTCATTCTACGCTGAATGTTTTCTAACGAATTTATGTCCATTCTGTAATATGGAGACCAGAACTGAGCTGCGTAATCTAGGTGAGGCCTTACTAATGATGTATAAAGCTGTAATATAACCTCTGGACTTCTGTTGCTAACACTTCTTGATATAAATCCCAGTAATCTATTTGCCTTATTACGTACGCTTAGGCATTGCTGTCTTGGTTTAAGGTTGCTGCTTACCATCACCCCCAAGTCCTTCTCGCAATCTGTATGTGTGTGTGTGTTTGTGTGTGTGTGTGTGTGTGTGACTTATTCACAGTGTGTAAACGTCACTTGCTCTCTCTGTATGCATATATTGTTGCAAATAACGATACATATCTGTGTGATGTATAGAGAGGTAAAAATGGGCCTAAATGAGAAGTTTAATGACTAACGGATTTTTTTTAAATATGTACGTTTGACTATGTGTCAATCATTGTTTGGAAGACCTGTGTGTTTCCATCAATAGGCCTATTTCTTTTAAACCTTTGCTTTGAAAGGAAACATGGAATCTGGCAAAGTTTAAAAAAAAAAAAAGCAATTTTTTTTATATTAAAGTCCATGTTTTATTCCCTGGACCCCAGCAATGAGAGTCGCTCCTCTCACCGCTTAACAATGGCGACAATCCGTAGGCTTTTCTTAAAACTCTATATTTAAACCTATGAAAGAAGGTGTGATTTATTTGATGACAGAAAAGTTAAAGCAAATGTGCTATAGAGGGCGATTATATCGAGGTCCGCGGCTCCTTTGATCGACTTTAAAATAAAAAAAAATAAAAAAACTCTTGTCGATGTGTTTTATGAATATGTATTCATTATTGATGTGTTTATGAATAAGTGATATGAATAGCTGACACCCGCACCTACATCCCCCATCACACAATCTGTCACAGTCCTTGGCATTAATCTTGACTACCTTCTTTGCTTGGAAAAATAAACACATAAGGTATTTTATACCATTTATTTCTACCTTCTTTGCTTACACAGACACATAAGAACATAAGAACATAAGAAAGGAGGAACACTGCAGCAGGCCTGTTGGCCCATACTAGGCACGTCCTTCACAATCCGTCCCACTAACAGAATATTTGCTCAACCCAATTTTCAATGCTACCCAAGAAATAAGCTTTGAAAATTTTACCCACTCATGCGCGAGTCCCACTCATATCCAACCCCTCTCACTCATGAATTTATCCAACCTAAATTTGAAACTACCCAAGGTCCTAGCTTCAATAACCCTACTAGGCAGACTGTTCCACTCATCAACTACCCTATTTCCAAACCAATACTTTCCTATATCCTTTCTAAATCTAAACTTGTTAAATTAGACACATATGCAACACTTGGGTATCTTTATTGAGAAAACGTTTCGCCACACAGTGGCTTCATCAGTCCAATACAAAAAAGAAAGTAGTAATAAAAGGAGGAGTTTGAGGTAATCAGTCCCTCGGCCTGGAGTCGATGTGTTCAGTCCATCAATCTTGAAGTAAATACAACATAAGGCAAATAGAAGTTGCTTATATACTGTAGACAGGTGAGATGAAGCAGGAGGAGGCAGGTCATAGTGGTATCAACCACTAGTCGAAGTAAGTCCTTGTCCAAAGGTTTGGACAAATGTTGAAGAATCCCTTTGTATCAAGATCCCAAGAAGTTGCTGTGTCAGACAGGATGTAGATGAATGGTTCAGAGAACCGACAAGTTGTTAAATTAGACACATATGCAACACTTGGGTATCTTTATTGAGAAAACGTTTCGCCACACAGTGGCTTCATCAGTCAATACAAAAAGAAAGTAGTAATAAAATGAGGAGTTTGAGGTAATCAGTCCCTCGGCCTGGTCGATGTGTTCAGTCCATCAAGATTGATGGACTGAACACATCGACTCAGGCGGCTTACCTCAACTCTCCTACTCTTTCTTTATTGACTGATGGCTGTGTGGCAACACTTTCTCAATAAAGATCCAAGTGTTGCATTGTTTAACTGTGTCTCTGATCATCCTGTCTGCCAACGCTTGGATCTTGATACAAGGGATTCTTCAACATTTGTCCAAACCTTGGACAGGACTCGACTAGTGGTTGATACTGCACTTGACTGCCTCCTGCTCTCTCACCTGTCTACGTGCTATAGCAACTTCTATGCCTTATGTTATTTACTTCAGATTGATGGACTGACATCGACTCACCAGGGATGACCTCAAACTCCTCTTATTACTACTTTCTTTGTATTGGACTGATGAGACTTGTGCGACTGATTTTTCAATAAGATACCAAGTGTTATATGTGTCTAATTCAACTTGTCAGTTCTCTGAACCATTCATCTAAATCTAAACTTATCTAACTTGAATCCATTATTGCGGGTTCTCTCTTGGAGAATATCCTCAATACCTTATTTATATCCCCTTTGTTAATACCCATTTTCCACTTGTATACCTCGATCATGTCTCCCCTCATTCTACGTCTTACAAGTGAATGTAATTTTAGGGTCTTCAATCTTTCTTCGTAAGGAAGATTTCTAATGCTATGTATTAATTTAGTCATTCTACGCTGAATGTTTTCTAACGAATTTATGTCCATTCTGTAATATGGAGACCAGAACTGAGCTGCGTAATCTAGGTGAGGCCTTACTAATGATGTATAAAGGTGTAATATAACCTCTGGACTTCTGTTGCTAACACTTCTTGATATAAATCCCAGTAATCTATTTGCCTTATTACGTACGCTTAGGCATTGCTGTCTTGGTTTAAGGTTGCTGCTTACCATCACCCCCAAGTCCTTCTCGCAATCTGTATGGCTAAGTTCTACGTTATTTAACTTATAAGTGCTTGGGTTATGGACACTCCCGAGCTTCAGAACCTTGCATTTATCTACATTGAACTGCATCTGCCACTTTTCTGACCACGAATTAAGTTTGTCTAAATCTTCCTGAAGTTCTATGACATCTATGTTTGAATCAATTATCCTACCTATCTTCGTGTCGTCGGCGAATTTGCTCATATCACTAGTAATTCCCTCATCAAGGTCATTGATATATATTATAAATAACAATGGGCCTAAGACTGATCCCTGTGGAACACCACTTGTTACAAGTCCCCATTCGGATTTAACCCCATTTATGCACACTCTCTGCTTCCTATTGGTGAGCCATGACTCGATCCATGACAGCACTTTTCCCCCAATGCCATGAGCTGCCACTTTCTTTAACAGTCTCTGGTGCGGTACTCTATCAAAAGCCTTACTAAAGTCTAAATAAACAATATCGAATTCTTTATCGTGATCAACAGCCTCAAAAGCTTTAGTGAAGAAGGTTAATAAATTAGATAGGCAGGAACGGCCCCTCGTGAATCCATGCTGGGTATCATTAATTAGTAATTTGCCAACAATTGAGGTCAGGCTTATTGGGCGGTAGTGACTTGTCCCCTGCTTTAAAAATAGGAATTACATTAGCCATCTTCCACATATCAGACACTACACCTGTTTGAAGAGATAAATTAAAAATGTTAGATATTGGTTCACAGAGTTCCATTTTGCATTCCTTAAGAACCCTTGCAAAAGCTCATCAGGACCCGGCGATTTATTTTGTTTCAGTCGGTCCAGCTGTTTCATAATCATTTCGCTAGTGACTGTGATATTACATAATTTATCTTCTTCTGGGCCTCTGTAAAAATTAATTACTGGGATATTATTAATGTCTTCCTGTGTGAAAACCGAGAGAAAATAATTATTAAAAATAAAGCACATATCATTATCCTTGTCAGTAAGATGCCCAAAGTTATTTTTAAGGGGACCTATCTTATCCCTAACTTTTGTTCTATAAACCTGGAAAAACTTTTGGGTTAGTTTTTGAATCCCTAGCAACTTTAATTTCATAGTCCCGTTTAGCTTTTCTTATTCCTTTTAACGTCCCTCTTAATGTCAGTATACTGATTTATAAGATGACCCTCACCTCTTTTATGCGCCTATAAATTCCTTTCTTCTGCCCTAAAAGATATTTGAGCCTATTATTCATCCATTTTGGGTCATTTCTACTTGATCTAATTTCTTTATACGGGATAAATGTTCTTTGGGCAGCCTGTATAGTGTTAAGAAAACTGTCATATTGATACCTCTCTTCTTCACCCCAGTCCACAGTTGATAAGTGTTCTCTAAGTCCATTATAATCTGCAAAGCGAAAATCTGGGACCATTACTGAATTATCCCTACTATCATACATCCATTCAATGCTAAAGGTAATTAATTGACTTGTGGTCGCTTGAGCCGAGTTCCTCTGTAATTTCTAAATTATTAACAAGGGTTTCCTTGCTTGCCAGAACCAAGTCAAGTAGGTTATTTCCCTTGTAGGTTCTGTTACAAACTGCTTCAAAAAGCAATCCTGAACTACTTCTAAAAAGTCGTTAGATTCTAAATTCCCTGTCATGAAATTCCAATCAATCTGACTAAAGTTAAAGTCCCTAGAATTACTACGTTATCGTGTCTTGTGGCCTTAACAATTTCCTCCCAAAGTAGTCTCCCTTGTTCCCTATCTAAGTTTGGAGGACGGTAAATAACGCCTAAAATCAATTTTCACACCCCTCTGAAAATTCTATCCAGACAGACTCTGTATGTGTTAATTCAGACTTTATACCCGTTTTTGTGCAACAATTTAAATGATCACGGACATAGAGTGCCACCCACCCCTTTCCCGATACTTCTGTCTACTTGGAACAATTTAAAACCCTGAATGTGACATTCGGCAGGCAAGTCCCGATTTTTCATATTAAACCATGTCTCAGTTATTGCAAAAACATCAATATTACCCGTACTTGCAACTAATCTCAACTCGTCCATCTTATTCCTAGCACTACGACTATTGGTGTAATATATATTTAGAGACCCTCCTTTCTCTTTACCCTTCCTGCTCATCTCTGTTTTCCACTATACCTATTACTGTCCTTGTCATCTAGTGTCACTAGCTTTCCACTATCCACCTTATTCTGCCTATTACTAGTTCTCCTACAACTTATAATATTACTACACTGGGACTTCTCTGTTTTCCCCCAAAACCCATACCACTAACTATTTCTAGTTTAAAGCCCTAACAGCTCCCTCCACTGCAGTTGCCAGTGCCCCCACCCCAGACCTGGATAAGTGAACCCCATCCCTGGCATACATGTCATTTCTGCCATAGAAGAGGTCCCAGTTGTCAATGAATGTTACTGAATTTTCCTTACAGTATTTGTCCAGCCAGCAATTGACACCAATTGCCCTGGACAGCCATTCATTTCCAACTCCTCTCCTTGGCAAAATACCACATATGACAGGGTTCCCACCCTTCTTCCTAATTATGTCTATTGCTGACCTAAACCTGCTAGTCAGGTCCTCACTCCTACGTCTGCCAACATCGTTGCCTCCAGCACTGAGACAGATAATAGGATTGCTCCCATTACCTCTCATGATGTCGTCCAGACGGCTAACAATATCCTCCATCCCAGCCCCAGGAAAGTAAACCCTCTGTCTCCTACTCCTATCAATCAAACAGAAAGCCCTATCCATGTACCTAACCTGACTGTCCCCAACAACAACAATGTTTTTACCTTCCTTTGTGTCTTTCGTCGTGACGCTCCCAGAAGTCGACTCACATTCATCGGGTAGCACAGAGAATGGGTTCGATGTTTCCACAACATTCTCCTGGGTCTTCGTTGTTTCTACCTCTCCACCCGTCCTCTTGAGCCTTAACTTTGTCCCATGCGTTTTAGCCACTGTCCAGGTTCCTTTCCTGGCTTGAGGATTCTCAACAGGAGGATTACTACGAATCCTCTTGTTTCCTCAGTCAGTCGCTGTATCTCAAGCTTAGCTACCCTCAGTTCTTCCTTCAGCTGCTGGTAGAGTAGCTCAAGAGAGGACATCTTCTTCAGATTGACAGAGAGCACACAAGACACGTCTTCACTGAGTTAAGTCAGGTCCACCACTCAAAATTATCCTCAGTTATGCCCTCCAGTCAGCACCTCAGAGGTATACCCAGTTATACCCTCACTCAAAGCATGCAGTAGCAAGGCCCTTGCGGGCCTCTACAAGCTGCAACATGTTAGTAAAAGGACACAAATGCAACTAATGAGACATTTTATTGTGGCAACGTTTTCGCTCCCTAGGAGCTTTGTCAAGAACGTTACAAACAATGCATGGACACACAGGGTATATATAGGTTCAAGGTGAGGTTTAATACTAAGGTGGTGGTAGACGAAATATTGATATAAGTCGTAGTAGTAGAGTTTGGAAATTAGGAGGAGGTGCGGGATTCAAAACGATTGTCAGAGAGCTGAGGAGGGTTTTGAGGTGGTTTGGACATGTAGAGAGAATGGAACGAGACAGAGTGACTTCGAGTGTATAAATCTGTAGTGGAGGAAGGCGGGGTAGGGGTCGGCCTAGGAAAGGTTGGAGGGAGGGTAAAGGAAGTTTTGCGTGCGAGGGCTTGGACTTCCAGCAAGCATGTGTGAGCGTATTTGATATGAGTGAATGGAGGCATATGGTTTTAATACTTGACGTGCTGTTGGAGTGTGAGCAAAGTAACATTTATGAAGGGATTCAGGAAACCGGCAGCCGGACTTGAGTCCTGGAGAGGGGAAGTACAGTGTCTGCACTCTAAAAGGGGGGGTTAATTTTTCTTTTTTTTGTAGTAAAAAAACCCCCCCTCGGCAAGACAGTGATGGGGAATGATGATGAAGCCCCCCTTTTTTTTTGGGGGAAGGGGATTGTTAAAAAAAAAATATATATATATATTATATATATATATATATATATATATATATATATATATATATATATATATATATATATATATATATATTTGCGTTAAAAATTTTAAACTTCAATTAGAAAAAACTCACCCAAAAAAAGCCCTTTTTAAAAAAATTTTTCGATACGTTTAAAGATATTTTTTTTATTTATGTTAATGTAAAATTTATAATTTTTACCAAGAGAAACTTTGAAAACCTCCCTAACCTTTTACAACAAGCGCAATTTAATTTAGCCAACCCAACTAAATATTTTTTAAAACAACTTTAAATTTTAATAATAAACAAACACAATGAAATATTTTTTTTGTTATTTTCCCCGAATGTTTTTTGGGGAAATTTTGCAAGCAAATTTTCACTTTCTTTGGGGAAGGGGAGCTTGCATTTCCAAAATCGCAATTTTTTTCCCAATCGGCACGACAAATATATATATATATATTATATATATTATATATATATATATATATATATATATATATATATAAAATACAATACATATATTATATATATATATATTATATATATATATATAAAAATATATATATATATATATATATATATATATATATATATATATATATATATATATATATATATATATATATATTTTTTTTTAACTTCTTTTTTTAACCCCGGGGGCCTTTTCCCCCCGGGGGGGGCCCAAAAAAAAAAAACGAAATTTCCCTTTTACATTTGTAATATATCAGGAAAGGGGTTTCCTTCCTCCCGGCATTTTAGTCCCGTTACGACACGCATGGTTTCGGGGAAGAATTCCCATTTTTCCATGGAGAAATATATATATATATATATATATATATATATATATATATATATATATATATATATATATATATATATATATATATATATATATATGTTTTTGCCGATTAGGAAAAACTGGTCAATTAGAAGAACTCACCCAAATTAAGTCCTTTCTAAAATTTTTTCTTATACGTTTAAAGATATATTTTTTCATTTGTGTTAATGTAAAATTTATAATTTGTACCAAAGAGAAACTTTAAAAACCTCCCCAACCTTATTACAACAAGCGTAATTTAATTTACCCTAACCCAACTAAATATATTTTAGATACGTTAACGTTAATTTATTAATAAACAAACCAATAAATATATTTTTTCGTTGTGTTCAAGAATGATTTTGGCGAAATTATTGCATCCCACAAATTTTCACTTGTCTTATATGGCAATTGAGCGTTGCAATAAAACCAAGTTTTACTTAATTTCCTAAGAATATAAATATATATATAATATATATTATATTATTATATATATATATATAATTTTATATTTTTATATATATATATATATATATATATTTATATATATATAATATATATATATATATATATATATATGTGGGGCCGATTAATAAAACGGTCAATTACAAGAACTCATTTTAAAATTAAGTCCTTTCTAAAAATTCTTTATACGTTTAAAGATATATTTTTTCATTTATTTTGTAAGAATTTATAATTTTGTACCAAAAAACTTTGAAAACCTAAACCATTACAACAAGCGCAATTTAATTTAGCCAACCCCAATAAATATATTTTAGAATCGTTAACATTAATTTAAAATAAACAAACACTGAAATATATTTTTTCGTTATTTCAGAACGATTTTGGCGAAATTTTGCAACAAATTTCACTTGTCTTATATCAAGACGTTGCTATTTCCAAAATCCAAGTTTTCAATCAACAATATATATTTTTTTTTTTTTTTTTTTTTTTTTTTTTTTTTTTTTTTTTTTTTTTTTTTTTTTTTTTCGGACGTTATGTTTGTCCATAACATGAACGCATTATACCACACTAGTATCTCAGTTACTGTGTTTATTGGGCCAGAGATGATATCTTTCAGCAAGATGCTGGACACTGATAGGGTTCCCTTTTAATAAATTTGTTCTGATCTTTCTTTTGTGAATGCGTGTATAATGTCCTTACTTGGTGGTAAAATGGTGTGTTTGTTGTTTGTGGTGGGGAGGGATAATGTGGGGGTTGTTTTTGGAGGATTGTTTGTGTGTGTTGGAGGATGTTGTTTAAAGGGGTTACTACTATTGTCTTCCGGGCGACCTGCCCTGGTCCCGCTCACTGGACGCCACTAGGCCCACTCTCTCCTTGTTCCATGAACTCTCTCCGACTTTATCTAATACCTTTTCTTAAAACTAATGGTATGCCTCCCCCACCCACTTTCCAGACTTTCACTTTCTCACAGCTCTATGGCTGAAAAATACTTGAAATCCTGTGACTCATCAGTCTTCAACTTCCACGTGACCCCTTGTCCTTTGTCCCATCTCTGGAACATACTGTCTTTGTCCACCTTGTTAATTCCTCTCAGATTTTATGTCTTTCCATATCCCCTTTTTTCCTGTCCTCCCAGTGTCGTCAGGTCGATTTCCCTTAACCTCTCCTCGTAGGACATACCCCTTGCCCCGGGACTAGTCTCGTTGCAAACCTTGCACGCCTCTAGTTTCCTGACGTGTTACCAGGTGGGGTTCCAAACTGGTGCTGCATCTCCAATATGGGCCTGACTCCAGTGTAAATGTCCGGAAACGACTTTACTGAGATGTCGGTTGTGTTCTTAGGTTCTCTAGGCACCCAATGCTGCAGAAAAGATTTGGTTGATTTTGCCTCAGGAGATGTCCGGTGTTATATACCCCCCTAAATACTTTTTCTTAGTGGGGTTTTGTATTCTTTCCCCCTCAGAATGTATTCTGTCTGCGGTCTTCTTGCCCTTCCCCACTCCGACTTTGCTCTTGGGGGTTGAACTACATGACCTAGTTGTTTGTCCAGGCCTACAGCCTGTCCAGATCCCACTGTAGCCCTGCCTTTTCCTCCTCCGACTGAATTCTCCTCATTAACTTCACATCATCTACAAACAGGGACACTTCTGAGTCTGTTCCTTCCGTCATGTCATTCACATATACCAGGAACAGCAGTGGTCCTAGGACTGACCCTGTAGAACCCCATTCTTCACAGGCGCCCACTCTGACACCTCATCTCATAAAATGACTCGCTGCTGCCTTCCCGTCAGGTATTCTCTGATCCATTGCAGTGAATTCCCAGTTATACCTGTCTGGTCCTCCTTTTGCACTGATCTCTTGTGCGGAACTGTGTCAAAAGCCTTCTTACAGTCCAAGAAAACACAATCTACCCAACCCTCTCTCTCTTGTCTTACTGCTGTCACCCTGTCAAAGAACTCCAGTAGGTTTGTGAGACAGGATTTCCTGTCTCTGAATCCGTGCTGGTTGTCGTTTATAAGCTCATTCCTTTCTAGGTGCTCCACAACTATTCTCCTGATAATCTTCTCCATGACTTTGCATACTATACATGTCAGTGATATTGGTCTGTATAATGCTGCGTGTCTGTCTCTTATTTTAAAAATGGGACTAAGTGTTGAAGATTATTGTTAGTGGTACACAGAGCGCCTCTGCTACCTCTCTCAGGACCCACGAAGAGATGTTATCCGGGACCATCCCCTTTGAGATATCTAGTTCGGTTACCAGCCTCTTCACCTCCATGGTTGTATGTATTGTGTCCAGCACTTGATGATGTATTCCACCTCTGGGGTGGGAGGGTGTGTGCGGGAGAGTGTGTGTGAGAGGTAGTGTGTGGGAGGGTATGTGTGTGTGGGAGGATGTGTGTGTGTGTGGAGGGTGTGTTTGGGAAGGTGTGGGGGGAGGGTGTGTGCGGGAGGGTGTGTGAGATGGAGTGTGTGGGAGGGTATGTGTGTGTGGGAGGATGTGTGTGTGTGTATGGGAGGGGTGTGTGGGGGCGGTTTGTGGAGGGGGGTGGGAGGTTGTTTGTGGGGAGGTGTGTGGGAGGGAGATGGTGAGGGGGTGGGAAGGGTGTGTGGGGAGGGTGCGTGGTGGGGAGGGTGTGTGAGAGGGTGTGTGTGTGTGAGGTGTGTGGAGGGTGTGATGGGAGGGTGTGTGTGGGAGGAAGTGTGGTGGAAGGAGTGGAGGTGTGTGGGGATGGAGTGATGGGAGAGTGGTGTGGAGGGGGTGGAGGGTGTGGTGGGAGATGTGGAGGGTGTGTGGGGAGCTGGTATTTTACGGTGTGGAGGGTGTGTGGTGAGAGGGTGTGTGTGTGTGAGAGGACGTGTGGGAGGGGTGTGTGGAGGGTGTGTGGGGGTGTGTGTGCGAGGATGTGTGTGGGAGTGTGTGTGTTGGAAGGTGTGTGTGGGATGGTGTGTGTGTGGGAGGGTGTGTGTGTGAGGGTGTGTGTGTGTGGGAGGGTGTGTGAGGGAGAATGTGTGTGGGAGGGTGTGTGTGGGAGGATGTGTGTGGCAGGGTGTGTGTGGGAGTGAAGGTAGGTAGAGAAGTGAGGGAAGTAGCTAGAGAGGTGAGGGAAGGTAGCTAGAGAGGTGAGGGAAGGTAGGTAGAGAGGTGAGGGAAGGTAGGTAGAGAAGTGAGTGAAGGTAGGTAGAGAGGTGAGGGAAGGTAGGTAGAGGTAAGAGAAGGGAAAGTAGGTAGAGAGGTGAGGGAAGGTAGGTAGAGAGGTGAGGGAAGGTAGGTAGAGAGGTGAGGGAAGGTAGGTAGAGAGGTGAGGGAAGGTAGGTAGAGAGGTGAGGGAAGGTAGGAGGGAGGGAAGGTAGGTAGAGAAGGAGTGAAGGGGAGAGAGGCGAGGGAAGGTAGGAGAAAGGAGGGAAGGAGGTAGAAAGGTGGGGGGAAGGTAGGAGAGAAGGAGTGAGGAAGGTAGAGGGAAGAGGGAAGGTGGGAAGTGAGGAAAGTAGGTAGAGGCGAGGAAGGAGGGGAAGGAGTGAAGGTAGGAGAGGTGAGGAAGGAGGTAAGGGGGTAAGGGAAGGGAAAGTAGGTAGAGAGGTGAGGGAAGGTAGGTAGAGAGGTGAGGGAAGGTAGGTAGAGAGGTGAGGGAAGGTAGGTAGAGAGGTGAGGGAAGGTAGGTAGAGAGGGAGGAAGGTAGAGAGAGAGGGGAAAGGAGGAGAGAGGTGAGGGAAGGTGGGAGGGTGAGGGGAAGGAGGGAAAGGGGGGGGAAAAAAAGGTAGAGAGGGGGGAAGGAGAAAAGGGGGGTGAGGGAAGGAGGTAGAGAAGGGTGAAGGTAGGAGGAGGGGGGAAAGGGGTAGAAAGGGGGGGGGAAGGAGAAAGGGGGGAGGGAAGGAGGTGAGATGAGGAAGGAGGAGAGGGGGGGAGGGGGAAAAGGTGAGGGGGAGAAGGAGGAAGGGAAAGGAAAAGGTAGAGAGGGGGGGGAGGAGGAGGTGAGGGGAAGGGGGGAGAGAGGAGAGGGGGGAAAAGGTGAGGGAAAGGGAGGAGAGGGGGGAAGGAGGAGAGAGGGGGAAGGTAGGTAGAGAGGTGAGGGAAGGTAGGTAGAGAGGTGAGGGAAGGTAGGTAGATAGAGAAGTGAAAGTAAGAATGAACATTGGTATAAATAGAGGTGAAAAGGAGAGAGAGAGCTGGTGGGTGAGAGCTGGGGGGGGAGAGAGAGCTCGGGGGGGGGGGGAACATCCCTGGTACAGTAAAAAATACAGATTGTAAAATGCTAATTACAGTTGCTTGTCATCGCCACTTTAGTAAAACATTAAATACTTTATTTTGTGCGCAGGGAAATGTGCACACACACACACACATACACACACACACACACACACACACACACAGTGATAGGATGTTCCAGAGAGGGAACACAGAAACAAGGGGACACAACTGGAAGCTGAAGACTCAGATGAGTCAAAGGGATGTTAGGAAGCATTTCTTCAGCCACAGAGTAGTCAGGAAGTGGAATAGTCTAGAGAAAGATATAGTGGAGGCAGGAACCATACATAGTTTTAAGACAAGGTATGATAAAGCTCATGGAGCAGGGAGAGCAGAGACCCAGTAGCAGACAGCGAAGAGGCGGGGCTAGGAGCTGAGTCTCGACCCCTGCAACCACAATTAGGTGAGTACACACACGCACGCACACACACACATTCACACACACATACATACACACACACACACACACACACACACACACACACACACACACACAAACAGCCCCGGTGGTCTGGTGGCTAAAGCTCTCGCTTCACGCACGGAGGGCCCGGGTTCGATTCCCGGCAAGGCGGAAATATTTCGAAGTGTTTCCTTACACACACATACATACAACAGGCCTAGTGTCTAATCGACATGTGCCTAGGACAAAATGGTAGCTAACTAACAAATGATCATGCACGTCAAGAAATTAGAGAAAGTGTAAAGGTTTGCATTAAGGCTAGTCCCAGAGCTAAGGGGAATGTCCTACGAAGAAAGGTTAAGGGAAATCGGCCTGACAACACTGGAGGACAGGAGGGTTAGGGGAGACATGATAACGACATAAAAAATACTGCGAGGTGGACAAAGACAGGATGTTCCAGTGATTGGAAGTTGAAGACTCAGATGAGTCAAAGGGATGTTAGGAAGTATTTCTTCAGTCATAGAGTTGTCAAGAAGTAGAATAGTCTGGAAAGTGACGTAGTGGAGGCAGGAACCATACATAGTTTTAAGAAGAGATATGATAAAGCTCACGGAGCAGAGAGAGAGAGGACTTAGTAGCGACCAGTGAAGAGGCGGAGCCATGAGCTACGAATTGACCCCTGCAATCACAATTAGGTGAGCACACACACGCGCGGAAATCTGAACACACTGCACAAGTGGTCAAGTGGCTGCTAGAGTTCAACCCAGGCAGGTGATAGGCAATGCAAACCGGAGAGTTTTAAAGACCAGTGAATAAATCGTGAAATCCGAAGTTACCCCAAAAAAATAAAAACAGCAAGTAGCCAGCAGGACCTGGTAGCAAAGAGAAGGTTCTGAGGGTAATCATAACAACGAATGTATCACCAGAAACTCATGGATTACCTTCAGTCACCTCAATAAATATTCCTCCATGACCTGGCTAAGAGTACTTTGGAAGGGAGGACCTGGGGAGACATGACAACGACGTAAAAGGTACTCAGAAGGACAGGGACAGAGTGGAATGCAAAACACAGGAGCTAGGAGGCATAGATGGAAGCTAGGGGCATATACGGGCCACAAAGAATATCAGAAATATTCTTTTATTTCTTAGTCTGGCGACGAAGAGGATCAGGATTAATCAAGATTAATCATGATAGGGCCCCGGGGACCAGCATACGTAGGGTAATTTGTGAGGTTAAGAGGTCGGGCCAGGAGCTCAGTCTCGACTCTTGCAAACACAGCTCACCAAATACAATTTCGTAAATACACACACACACACACACACACACACACACACACACACACACACACATACACACATGCCCCCGGTGCCATGGGTAAAGCCTCTTCACACGGAGGGCCAGGTTCAATCCAGTGGGCAGAAACATTTCAAGTGTTTCCTACACACACACACATACACATACATACACATACATACAACAGGCCTAGTGTCTAATTGACATGTGCCTAGGACAAAAATGGTAACTAACTAACATACACACACACACACACACACACACACACACACACACACCGAAGCATGGAGAAACAAGACGATGGATGTGGTACTGGAAAACCTCATGCATCAACATGTCAGGGACACTACCAGAGAGAGGGGAGGATGAACCAGCGAGACTGCAACTCGTGTTCACAAAGAGCAGTTCAGACATTGAGGACATCACATATGAGAGGCCCCTGGGAGCCAGTGACCACGTGGTTCTGAGCTTTGAGTACTTAGTAGAGTTACAAGTGGAGAGGGTAACAGGAGTTGAATGGGAAAAGCCGAACTATAAAAGGGGGGATTACAATGGTATGAGGAACTTCCTGCAGGAGGTTCAGTGGGACAGAGAACTGGTAAGAAAGTCAGTAAACGAAATGATGGAATACGTAACAATAAAATACAAGGAGGCAGATGAAAGGTTTGTTCCCAAATGCAACAGAAATAATGGGAAGAACAGAACGAGCCCCTGGTTTACCCAAAGGTGTAGGGAGGCAAAAACTAAGTGCACTAGAGAATGGAAAAAGTACAGAAGACAAAGGACCCAGGAAAATAAGGAGATTAGTCGAAGAGCCAGAAACGAGTATGCACAGATAAGGAGGGAGACCCAGCGACAGTACGAAACTGACATAGCATCGAAAGTCAAGTCTGACCCGAAACTGATGTATAGTCACATTAGGAGGAAGACAACAGTCGAAGACCAGGTGATCAGGCTGAGGAAAGAAGGTGGGGAACTCACAAGAAATGATCAAGAGGTATGTGAGGAACTCAACACGAGATTTAAGGAGGTATTTACAGTGGAGACAGGAAGGACTCTGGGAAGACAGAACAAAGCGGGACACCAACAAGGAATATACCAACAAATGTTGGATGAAATACACACAACTGAGGAGGAGGTGAAGAAGCTGCTCAGTGACCTTGATACCTCAAAGGCGATGGGACCGTGGGTCCTTAAAGAGGGAGCAGAGACGCTGTGTGTGCCACTAACCACAATCTTCAACACATCCCTTGAAACTGGGCAGCTACCTGAGGTATGGAAGACGGCAAATGTAGTTCCCATTTTTAAGAAAGGAGACAGAACTGAGGCACTAAACTATAGACCAGTGTCACTGACGTGTATAGTGTGCAAAGTCATGGAGAAGATTAACAGGAGGAGAATGATGGAGAACCTAGAACGGAACAAGATTATAAACGACAACCAGCACGGATTCATGGAAGGCAAATCCTGTGTCACAAACCTTTTGGAGTTCTATGACAAAGTAACAGAAGACACGAGAGAGAGAGGGGTGGGTTGATTGCATTTTCTTGGACTGCAAGAAGGCCTTCGACACAGTTCCTCACAAGAGATTAGTGCAGAAGCTAGAGGATCAGGCTTGTATAACAGGAAGGGCACTTCAATGGATCAGAGAATACCTGACAGGGAGGCAACAACGGGTCATGGTACGTGTTGAAGTATCACAGTGGGCACCTGTGACGAGCGGGGTCCCACATGGGTCAGTCCTAGGACCAGTGCTATTCTTGGTATATGTGAATGACATTACGGAAATGATAGACTCAGAAGTGTCCCTGGTCGCAGATGATGTGAAGTTAATGAGGAGAATTAAATCAGATGAGGATCAGGCAGGACTTCAAAGAGACCTGGACATGCTGGACACGTGGTCCAGCAACTGGCTACTCGAATTTAACCCCGCCAAGTGCAAAGTCATGAATATCGGGCACGGGCAAAGAAGACCGCAGACAGAGTATAGGCTGGGTGGCCAAAGACTGCAAACTTCGCTCAAGGAGAAAGATCTTGGGGTGAGTATGACACCGAGCACGTCTCCGGAAGCACACATCAACCAGATAACTGCTGCAGCATATGGGCGTCTGGCAAACCTGAAAATAGCGTTCCGATATCTTAGTAAGGAATCGTTCAAGACACTGTACACCGTGTACGTCAGGCCCATACTAGAGTATGCAGCACCAGTTTGGAACCCACATCTGGTCAAGCACGTCAAGAAATTAGAGAATTGCAAAGGTTTGCGAAAAGGTTAGTTCCAGAGCTAAGGGGAAATGTCGTACGAAGAAAGGTTAAGGGAAATCGGCCTGACAACACTGGAAGACAGGAGGGTTAGGGGAGACATGATTACGACATACAAAATACTGCGTGGAATAGACAAGGTGGATAGAGACAGGATGTTCCAGAGATGGGACACAGAAACAAGGGGACACAATTGGAAGTTGAAGACTCAGATGTAGTAGTCAGGAAGTGGAATAGTCTAGCAAGTGATGTAGTGGAGGCTGGAACCATACATAGCTTTAAGACGAGGTATGATAAAGCTCATGGAGCAGGGAGAGAGAGGACCCATTAGCGATCAGTGAAGAGGCGGGGCCAGGAGGTGAGTCTCGACCCCTGCAACCACAATTAGGTGAGTACACACACACACACACACACACACACACACACACACACACACACACACACACAGCCACAGAGTAGTCAGGAAGTGGAATAGTCTAGAGAAAGATATAGTGGAGGCAGGAACCCTACATAGTTTTAAGACAAGGTATGATAAAGCTCATGGAGCAGGGAGAGCGGAGACCCAGTAGCAGACAGCGAAGAGGCGGGGCCAGGAGTTGAGTCTCGACCCCTGCAACCACAATTAGGTGAGTACAATTAGGTGAGTACACACATACACACAAGTAGGGAGATAGGGAGAAAGACGTCAAGAGGAAATAGCGAAACCATCAATGAAATCCATAGTGGAAAGCAATTGGAGGAAGAAAGAGAGAGGTCACTGATGTGTGGACTCCAGGAAACCATATTGTCAGAGGAAATATGTGGCTTCCGTCTTCATAATGGGCCCAGTTAAGACTGGGGGGGGGGGAGCAGTGATATACAACCCACTGCCTAACAACAGAAGACCGAAGCAATAATATGAAAGTAACAAGAAAGCCACAGCTGACACTATAACAGCTAGGAGTGAGCACATGCATTAAGGAAAGATACTTATCATGCACAACAAAGAAACATGGATGAAGGAAAGATACTTATCATGGACAACAAAGAAACATGGATGAAGGAAAGATACTTATCATGCACAACAAAGAAACATGGATGTAGGAAAGATACTTATCATGGACAACAAAGAAACATGGATGAAGGAAAGATACTTATCATGCACAACAAAGAAACATGGATGTAGGAAAGATACTTATCATGCACAACAAAGAAACAGATTGAGAGGACAGGGACCCAACCAGAGGACCAGGAACCTGGGAGGACTAAGTTGATGCAGTTAACCAGATAAAACTTTGAGTCACCATTTAAAGACACAAGAGAGAGGGAGAGAGAGAGGGGAGAGAGGAGAGAGAGGAATGAACCAGTAAGACTGAACCTGGTATTGACCATAAGTACATCAGACTTAGGTACTGAAGCAAATTCTTGGTAGTTTTTGGACAAGGTTAGACACATAAGTGGGCGGGAGTGGTTGGTCTTGAGAAACACTTGGCTTGTCTGGGCCAGTAGGCCTGATCATTAAGACACATGTGCCACAGTTATTGTTGAAACGTTTCGCCTACACAGTAGACTTCTTCAGTCAAATACAGTCAGCAGGTGTAGTGGTGAAATAAAGATGATGTAATCAGTCCATCAACCTGAGGTGGTCAGTCCCTCAGGCTGAGGCTGATTCTATCTTCATCACTACACATGCCTCCATGTGACTGAAGGATCCTAGGAAACATTTCAACAATAAAGACACCGACTGTTGCACATGTGCTTATTCAGAACTGTCAGGATATACATTTCGACATACCAGTTGACCTGTTGCAGTGTTCCTCAGACTTATGTACTAATATGACAACCAACCATCTTACTGATAAACTAACTAGTGGAGGGAAAGAGCAGGTGGAGATACCTGAACACTACTGGAGTAGCAGTGGAGGAAGGAGAGCAGGTGGAGGATCCGAACACCTGGAGACAGTGAGGAAGGAGCAGGTGGAGATACGACATACCACTATCACGAGCCGTGGGCTACATCTAGTCAAGAACTTAGTACATGAGTCAGATTCTATGGTGCACGGTCACAGGACAAGGTCAGCAGGCCAGGTCGCAGGACAGGCCTGAGGACCAGGTCAGCAGGACACAGGTCAGCAGGCACAGTCAGAGGACAAGGCACAGGACACAGGTCAGCAAGGCACAGGTCACAGGACACAGGTCAGCAGGCACGGTCAGAAGGACACGGTCAGCAGGACACAGGTCACAGGGCAGCTAGCGGACACAGGTCAGCAGGACAGGTCAGCAGGACATCAGCAGGGCACAGGTCAGCAGGACACAGGTCAACAGGACACAGGTCAGCGGACACAGGTCAGCAGGGCAGGCAGCAGGACACAGGCCAGCAGGACACAGGCCACGGACACAGGTACAGGACACAGGTCAGCAGGGCACAGGTCAGCAGGACACAGGCCAGCAGGACAAGTCACAGGACACAGGTCAGAGGACACAGGTCAGGGGCCGGTTAGCAGGACACGGCAGCAGGACGGTCGAGACACAGGTCACAAGAACCAGATCAGCAGGACACCGTCAGCAGGACACAGGTCAGCAGGACACAGGTCAACAGGCACAGGCCAGCAGGGCACTGTGCCAGCAGGGCACAGGCCAGCAGGGCACAGGCCAGCAGGGCACATGGCCAGCAGGGACACAGGCCATCAGGGCACATCCGCAGGACACAGGTCAGCAGGGCACAGGCCAGCAGGACACAGATCAGCAGGAACGGTCTGCAGGGCACAGGCCAGCAGGACACAGGTCAGCAGGACACAGGTCAGAGGACACAGATCAGGAAGGCAAACTAGCAGGACACCAGGTCAGCAAGGACACAGGTCAGCAGGACACAGGTCAGCAGGGCACAGGTCAGAAGGACACAGGTCAGCAGGACACAGGTCAGCAGGGCACAGGCTAGCAGGACACAGGTCAGCAGGGCACAGGTCAGCAGGACACATGTCAGCAGGGCACAGGTCAGCAGGACACAGGTCAACAGGACACAGGTCAGCAGGACACAGGTCAGCAGGCACAGGTCAGCAGGACGAGCAGCAGGACACAGCAGCAGACACAGGCCAGCAGGCACAGGTCAGCAGGACACAGGTCAGCAGGGCACAGGTCAGCAGGACACAGGCCAGCAGGACACAGGTCAGCAGGACACAGGTCAGCAGGACACAGGTCAGCAGGGCACAGGTCAGCAGGACACAGGCCAGCAGGACACAGGTCAGCAGGACACAGGTCAGCAGAACACAGAGTCAGCAGGACACAGGTCAGCAGGACACAGGTCAGCAGGACACAGGTCAGCAGGGCACAGGCCAGCAGGGCACAGGCCAGCAGGACACAGGCCAGCAGGGCACAGGTCAGCAGGACACAGCAGCAGGGCACAGGTCACAGGACACATGCCAGCAGGACACAGGTCAGCAGGGCACAGGTCAGCAGGACACAGGTCAGCAGGACACAGGTCTAGCAGGGCACAGGCCAGCAGGACACAGGTCAGCAGGACACAGGTCAGCAGGACACAGATCAGCAGGACAAGGTCAGCAGGACACAGGTCAGCAGGCACAGGTCAGCAGGACACAGGTCAGCAGGGCACAGGCCAGCAGGACACAGGTCAGCAGGACACAGGTCAGCAGGGCACAGGCTAGCAGGACACAGGTCAGCAGGGCACAGGTCAGCAGGACACATGTCAGCAGGGCACAGGTCAGCAGGACACAGGTCAGCAGGACACAGGTCAGCAGGGCACAGGCCAGCAGGACACAGGTCAGCAGGGCACAGGCCAGCAGGACATAGGTCAGCAGGACACAGGTCAGCAGGGCACAGGTCAGCAGGACAGAGGTCAGCAGGACACAGGTCAGCAGGACACAGGTCAGCAGGACACAGGTCTGTAGGGCACAGGCCAGCAGGACAAGGTCAGCAGGGCACAGGTCAGCAGGACACAGGTCAGCAGGACACAGGTCAGCAGGACACAGGTCTGCAGGGCACAGGCCAGCAGGATCACAGGTCAGCAGGGCACAGGTCAGCAGGACACAGGTCAGCAGGACACAGGTCAGCAGGCACAGGCAAGGTCACAGCAGCAGGGCACAGGCCAGCAGGACACAGGTCAGCAGGGCACAGGCCAGCACAGAACAGCCAGGGCAGGACACAGGCCATGCCAGGACACAGGCCCAGCAAGCTCCAAGCACAGGTCAGCAGGACACAGGCCAGCAGGACACAGGTCAGCAAGAACACAGGTCAGCAGGACACAGGTCAGCAAGAACACAGGTCAGCAGAACACAGATCAGCAGGACACAGGTCAGCAAGAACACAGATCAGCAGGACACAGGTCAGCAAGGACACAGTAGCGGACACAGGTCAGCAGGGCACAGGCAGCAGGGCACAGAGACAGCAAGGCAAGCAGCAGCACAGCACGCGCAGGGCACAGCCACAGACGGCACGGCACGGCCACGCAGTCACGGACCAGTCGCAGGCAGGCAGAGGACACAAAAAAATGATTCGCATTGTTGGGATTCGATGACGTGGTGCCCTCCAGTGAGGAGGTTGACAGTAGACGAGTAGTTGACAGTAGACGGGTAGGTTGACAGAGACGAGGAGGTTGACAGTAGACGAGTAGGTTGACAGTGACGGAGGGTTGACAGTAGAGGTAGGTTGACATTAGACGGTGGTTGACAGTAGAGGGACAGTAGACTGATTGGTTGACAGTAGACGGGTAGGTTGACAGTAGACGGGTAGGTTGACAGTAGACGGGTAGGTTGACAGTAGACTGGTAGGTTGACAGTAGACGGGTAGGTTGACAGTAGACGGGCAGATGGTTGACAGTAGACGGGTAGATGGTTGACAGTAGACGGGTAGATGGTTGACAGTAGACGGGTAGGTTGACAGTAGACGGGTAGGTTGACAGTAGACGGGTAGATGGTTGACAGTAGACGGGTAGATGGTTGACAGTAGACGGGTAGATGGTTGACAGTAGACGGGTAGATTGACAGTAGACGGGTAGATGGTTGACAGTAGACGGGTAGGTTGACAGTAGACGGGTTGGTTGACAGCAGACGGGTAGATGGTTGACAGTAGACGGGTAGATGGTTGACAGTAGACGGGTAGGTTGACAGTAGACGGGTAGGTTGACAGTAGACGGGTAGATGGTTGACAGTAGACGGGTAGATGGTTGACAGTAGACGGGTAAATGGTTGACAGTAGACGGGTAGATGGTTGACAGTAGACGGGTAGGTTGACAGTAGACGGGTAGATGGTTGACAGTAGACGGGTAGGTTGACAGTAGACGGTAGGTTTACAGTAGACGGGTAGATGGTTGACAGTAGACTGGTAGATGGTTGACAGTAGACGGGTAGATGGTTGACAGTAGACGGGTAGGTTAACAGTAGACGGGTAGGTTGACAATAGACGGGTAGATGGTTGACAGTAGACGGGTAGATGGTTGACAGTAGACGGGTAGATAGTTGACAGTAGACGGGTAGATGGTTGACAGTAGACGGGTAGATGGTTGGCAGTAGACGGGTAGATAGTTGACACTAGACGGGTAGATGGTTGACAGTAGACGGGTAGATGGTTGGCAGTAGACGGGTAGATGGTTTACAGTAGACGGGAAGATGGCTGACAGTAGACGGGTAGACGTAGACCTCAAGGATGTTTGAGAAGTGCTCTTGATCCAAGGAATTAGAGCCACTCCTTCCTCTTCCTTGGATCAAACATACCTCCTTGACCCCCTCCCATTCCCCTAGGTCCTGTTTAACCCTTGCAGAGTTAGCGCTTCCCCTCAAAGTTGATATTAACCACAACAACAACACAACAACAACCATAACAGCAACAACCACAACAACAACCATAACAGCAACAACAACCATAACAGCAACAACAACCATAACAGCAACAACAACCATAACAGCAACAACCACAACAACAACCATAACATCAACAACCACAACAACAACCATAACAGCAGCAACCACAACAACAACCATAACAATCATAGCAGCAACAACAACCACAACAAGAACAATAACAATCACAACAATTACCACAGCAACAACCAAAACAATCATAACAACAACCAGAACAACAACAACAGCCACAACAACAATTATAACAACCACAACAACAACAATCATACCAACAACAACAACCATAACAACATTAACCACAACAATTACCACAACAACAACCACAACAATTACCACAACAACAACAATCATAATAACAACCACAACAACAACAATCATAACAGCAACCACTTACAGCAACAAGCATAACAACAACAATTATCACAGCAACAACCACAACAACAACAATCACAACAATTATCACAGCAACAACCACAGCAACAACAGCCACAAGCAACAACAACAATCATAACAACAACCACAACAACAGCAGTCACAACAACAATCATAAAAAACAACCACAATAATTATAACAACAACAATCATAACAGCAACAACAACAAAAACAATCATAATAATAACCATAACAACAATCATAACAACAACTGCAACATCCACAAACAACAACAACCACAACAACAACTCAGCAACAACCACAACAGCAATAACAACCACAACAACAATCATAACAACCACAACGACAGCACTCGTAACAACAACCACAACAACAATCATAACAACAACCACAACAACAACAGTAATCTAACAACCACAACAACAATCATAACAACAATCATTATAACAACCATCACCACAACAACAATCATAACAACCACAACAACAGCACTCGTAACAACAACCACAACAACAATCATAACAACAACCACAACAACAACAGTAATCTAACAACCACAACAACAATCATAACAACAATAATTATAACAACCATCACCACAACAACAATCATAACAACCACAACAACAGCACTCGTAACAACAACCACAACAACAATCATAACAACAACCACAACAACAACAGTAATCTAACAACCACAACAACAATCATAACAACAATCATTATAACAACCATCCCCACAACAACAATCATAACAACCACAACAACAGCAATCGTAACAACAATAACAACAACAACAATCATAACAACAACCACAACAACAACAACAGTAATCTAACAACCACAACAACAATCATAACAACAATCATTATAACAACTATCACCACAACAACTATCATAACAACCGTAACAGCCACACACAACAACAACCTCAACAATAACAACAAAAACCACAACAACAACCACAAGCAACCACAACAGCAACAACAACAATCATAAAAACCACAAAAAAAAAAAACCACAACAGAAACAACCACAACAGAAACAACCACAACAGCAACAACCACAACAACAGAAACAACCACAACCAAAACAACAGAAACAACAACAGCAACAACACCCACAACAACAGAAACAACCACAACAACAGAAACAACCACAACAACAGAAACAACCACAACAGCAACAACCTAAACAACAGAAACAACCACAACAACAACAACAGAAACAACATCAACCACAACAACAGAAACAACCACAACAGCAGCAACCACCACCACAACAACAGTCATAACAACAACAACCACAACAACAACAATCATAACAACCACAACAACCATAAACAACAACAAACACTGCTTATCGTGCCGTGGTTCTTCAACAACAGTGACAACGGTGTTTGTGTATTTTTTACTGTTCTGAACACTGGGATTAAATGAAACTAAAAAACATTTAATGTGTGTGTGTGTGTGTGTGTGTGTGTGTGTGTGTGTGTGTGTACTCACCTATTTGTGGTTGCAGGGGTCGAGTCATAGCTCCTGGCCCCGCCTCTTCACTGATTGCTACTAGTTCCTCTCTCTCCTTGCTCCATGAGCTTTATCAAACCTCGTCATAAAACTATGTATGGTTTCTGCCTCCTCTACGTCGCTTTCTAGGCTATTCCACTTCCTGACAACTCTATGACTGAAGAAATACTTCCTAACATCCCTTTGACTCATAGGAGTCTTCAACTTCCAATTGTGACCCCTTGTTTCTGTGTCCCCTCTCTGGAACATCTTGTCTCTGTCCACCTTATCTATTCCTCGCAGTATTTTATATGTCGTTATCATGTCTCCCCTAACTCTCCTGTCCTCTAGTGTCGTCAGGCCGATTTCCCTTAACCTTTCTTCGTAGGACAATCCCCTTAGCTCTGGGACTAGTCTTGTTGCAAACCTTTGCACTTTCTCTAATTTCTTGACGTGCTTGACCAGGTGTGGGTTCCAAACTGGTGCTGCATACTCCAGTATGGGCCTGACGTATATGGTATACAGAGTCTTGAATGATTCCTTAGTGAGGTATTGGAATGCTATTCTTAGGTTTGCCAGCCGCCCGTATGCTGTAGCAGTTATCTGATTGATGTGTGCCGCAGGAGATGTGCTCGGTATTATACTCACCCCAAGATCTTTTTCTTTGAGTGAGGTTTGCAGTCTTTTTCCACCTAGACTATACTCTGTCTGCGGTCTTCTTTGCCCTTCCCCGATATTCATGACTTTACATTTGGCAGGGTTAAATACAAGGAGCCAGTTACTGGACCAGGCTTGCAGCCTGTCCAGGTCTCTTTGTAGTCCTGCCTGATCCTCGACTGATTTGATTCTTCTCATTAACTTCACATCATCTGCAAACAGGAACACTTCTGAGTCTATCCCTTCCGTTATGTCATTCACATATACAAAAAACAGTACAGGTCCTAGGACTGACCCTTGTGGAACTCCACTCGTCACAGGTGCCCACTTTGACACCTCGTCACGTACCATGACTCGTTGTTGCCTCCCTGTCAGATATTCTCTGATCCATTGCAGTGCCTTTCCTGTTACGTGTGCCTGATCCTCTAGCTTTTGCATTAACCTCTTGTGAGGAACTGTGTCGAACGCCTTCTTGCAGTGTGTGTGTGTGTGTGTGTGAATGTGTGTGTGTGGTGTGTGTATGTGTATGTGAGTGTGTGTGTGAGGTCTCACCTGTATGTACTCACCTATATGTGGTTGCAGGGGTCGTGTCATAGCTCCTGGCCCCGCCTCTTCACTGGTCTCTACTGGGTCACTCTTCCTGCTATATTAGCTTTATCATACCTCTTCTTAAAGCTATGTATGGATCCTGCCTCCACTGCATCACTTCCCAGATTATTCCACTTCCTGACAACTCTGTGACTGAAGAAATACTTCCTAACATCCCTAACATCTTCAGCTTCCAACTGTGTCCCCTTGTTGCTGTGTCCCATCTCTGGAACATCCTGTCTCTGTCCACTTTGTCAATTCCTCTTAGTATCTTATATGTCGTTACCATATATTCCATATCTCTCCTGTCCTCCAGTGTCGTCAGTTCGATTTCCCTTAACCTCTCCTCGTAGGACATACTCCTTAGCTCCGGGACTAGTCTTGTTGCAAACCTTTGCACTTTCTCTAGTTTCCTTTCGTGCTTGGCTAGATGTGGGTTCAAAACTGGTGCTGCATACTCCAATATAGGTCTAACGTACACGGTGGTGAACGATTCCTTATAGGGATGTCAAAACGCTGTTCTTAGGTTTGCTAGGCGCCCATATACTGCAGCAGTTATTTGGTTGATGTGCGCCTCAGGAGATGTACCTGGTGTTATACTCACCCCAAGATCCATTTCTTTGAGTGCGGTTTGTAGTCTCTGGCCCCCTAGACTGTACTCCATCTGTGGTCTTTGCCCTTCCTCAAGCTTCATAACTTTGCACTTTTTGGGATTGAGCTCCAGGAGCCATTTTCTGGACCAGCAACCTGTCCAGATCTCTTTGTAGTTCTGCCTGGTCCACGTCCAATTGAATTCCTCTCATCGACCTCACATCATCTACAGACAAGGACACTTCTGAGTCTATTCCTTCCGTCATGTCGTTCACATATACCAGAAACAGCAGCGGTCCTAGGACTGACCCCTGTGGAACCCCGCTTGTCACAGGCGCCCACTCTGACACCTCGCCAAGTACCATGACTCTGATGTCTTCCCGATAGGTATTCTTTGATCCATTGCAATGCCTTCCCTGTGTGTGTGTGTGTGTGTGTGTGTGTGTGTGTGAGTGTGTGTGTGTGTGTGTGTGTGTGAGCGAGTGTGTGTGAGTGTGTGTGTGATGTGTGTGTGTGTGTGTGTGTGTGTGTGTGTGTGTGTGTGTGTGTGTGAGAGTGTGTGTGTGTGTGTGTGAGTGAGTGTGTGTGTGTGAGTGTGTGTGAGTGAGTGTGTGTGTGAGTGTGTGTGTGTGTGTGTGTGTGTGAGTGAGTGTGTGTGTGTGAGTGTGTGTGAGTGAGTGTGTGTGTGAGTGTGTGTGTGTGTGTGTGAGAGCGTAGGTCAGACTGTCAGTCTGGCTGTCTGTCTGGTTGTCAGTATGGCTGTCAGTCTGGCTGTCAGATATATTAAAGAAAAAAGAAAAATTCAAAAACAATTTTTTTGTGTAAAATCAGATATGACCGTAACTGACAGACAGTAAACAACCACAAGTGAGTCATAATGTTATTGTTTATTATACTACCTTACCCATCACCCCTCTCCTTGTTCCCTCTCGTTATTCTCTCTCCTTGTTCCCTCACGTTATTCTCTATCCTTGTCCCCCTCGTTATTCTCTCTCCTTGTCCCCTCGTTATTCTTCTGTTCCCTTGTTATTTCCCTGTTCCTCGTTATTCTCTTCCTTGTTCCCTCTCGTTATTCTCTTCCTTGTTCCTCTCGTTATTCTCTTCCTTGTTCCCTCTCGTTATTCTCTATCCTTGTTCCTCTCGTTATTATCTCTCCTTGTTCCTCTCGTTATTCTCTATCCTTGTCCCCCTCGTTATTCTCTCTCCTTGTTCCTTCTCGTTATTCTCTCCTTGTTCCCTCTCGTTATTCTCTATCCTTGTCCCCTCGTTATTCTCTTCCTTGTTCCCTCTCGTTATTCTCTCTCCTTGTTCCCTCTGTTATTCTCTATCCTTGTCCCCTCGTTATTCTCTCTCTTGTTCCCTCTGTTATTCTCTCTTTTGTTTCTCTGTTATTCTCTCTCCTTGTTCCTCTCGTTATTCTCTATCCTTGTTCCTCTCGTTATTCTCTCTTCCTTGTCTACTCTCGTTATTCTCTATCCTTGTCCCCCCTCGTTATTCTCTCTCCTTGTTCCCTCTCGTTATTCTCTCTCCTTGTTCCCTCTCGTTATTCTCTCTCCTTGTTCCCTCTCGTTATTCTCTCTCCTTGTTCCTCTCGTTATCTTCTCCTTGTTCTCTCGTTATTCTCTTCCTGTCCCCTGTTATTCTCTATCCTTGTCCTCTCGTTATTCTTCTCCTTGTTCCCTCTCGTTATTTCTCTCTCCTTGTTCCCTCTCGTTATTCTCTCTTCCTTGTTCTCCTTCTCGTTATTCTCTCTCCTTGTTCTCTCTCGTTATTCTCTCTCCTTGTTCCCTCTCGTTATTCTCTCTCCTTGTTCCTCTCGTTATTCTCTTCCTTGTTCCTCTCGTTATTCTCTATCTTGTCCCCCTCGTTATTCTCTCTCCTTGTTCCCTCTCGTTATTCTCTTCCTTGTTCCTCTCGTTATTCTCTATCCTTGTCCCCCTCGTTATTCTCTCTCTTGTTCCCTCTCGTTATTCTCTCTTCCTTTTCCCTCTCGTTATTCTCTCCTTGTTCCTCTCGTTATTCTCTTCCTTGTTCCTCTCGTTATTCTTCTCCTTGTTTCCTCTCGTTATTTCTCTCCTTGTTCCCTCTCGTTATTCTCTTCCTTGTCCCTCTCGTTATTCTCTTCCTTGTTCCCCTCGTTATTCTCTCTCTTGTTCCTCTCGTTATTCTCTCTCCTTGTTCCTCTCGTTATTCTCCTCCTTGTTCCCTCTCGTTATTTCTCTCCTTGTTCCTCTCGTTATTCTCTCTCTTGTTCCCTCTCGTTATTCTCTCTCCTTGTTCCACCTCGTTATTTCTCTCCTTGTTCCCTCTCGTTATTCTCTCTCCTTTGTTCCCTCTCGTTATTCTCTTTCCTTATTTCCTTCTCGTTATTCTCTCTCCTTGTCCACTCTCGTTATTTCTCTATCCTTGTCCCCCTCGTTATTTCTCTCCTTGTTCCCTCTCGTTATTCTCTCTCCTTGTTCCCTCTCGTTATTCTCTATCCTTGTTCCCTCTCGTTATTCTCTCTCCTTGTTCCCTCTCGTTATTCTCTCTCCTTGTTCCCTCTCGTTATTCTCTATCCTTGTCCCCCTCGTTATTCTCTCTCCTTGTTCCCTCTCGTTATTCTCTCCTTGTTCCCTTCGTTATTCTTCTCCTTGTTCCCTTCGTTATTCTTCTCCTTGTTCCTCTCGTTATTCTTCTCCTTGTTCCCTCTCGTTATTCTCTCTCCTTGTTCCCTCTCGTTATTCTCTCTCCTTGTTCCCTCTGTTATTCTCTATCCTTGTCCCCTCGTTATTTTCTTTCCTCCTTGTTCCCTTTCTCTCGTTATTCTCTCCTTCCCTGTTTCCTCTCGTTATTCTCTCTCCTTGTTCCCTCTCGTTATTCTCTCTCCTTGTTCCCTCTCGTTATTCTCTCTCCTTGTTCCCTCTCGTTATTCTCTATCCTTGTCCCCCCTCGTTATTCTCTCTCCTTGTTCCCTCTCGTTATTCTCTCTCCTTGTTTCCTCTCGTTATTCTCTCTCCTTGTTCCCTCTCGTTATTCTCTCTCCTTGTTCCCTCTCGTTATTCTCTCTCCTTGTTCACTCTCGTTATTCTCTATCCTTGTCCCCCCTCGTTATTCTCTCTCCTTGTTCCCTCTCGTTATTCTCTCTCCTTGTTTCCTCTCGTTATTCTCTCTCCTTGTTTCCTCTCGTTATTCTCTCTCCTTGTTCACTCTCGTTATTCTCTCTCCTTGTTCCCTCTCGTTATTCTCTCTCCTTGTTCCCTCTCGTTATTCTCTCTCCTTGTTCCCTCTCGTTATTCTCTCTCCTTGTTCCCTCTCGTTATTCTCTCTCCATGTTCCCCCTCGTTATTCTCTCTCCTTGTTCCCTCTCGTTATTATCTCTCCTTGTTCCCTCTCGTTATTCTCTCTTTATTCCCTCTTTATTGTCTCGCGTTGTTCACTCTCGTTATTACCTCTCGTTATTTTCTCTCTTTATTCCCTCTTGGTATTCCCTCTCGTTACTCCCTCTCGTTATTCCCTCTTGTTATTCCGTTTTTTCCGGCTCTTTATTCCCTCTCGCTATTCCTTCTCGGTTATTACTTCTCTTTATTCCCTCTCGTTGTTTTCTCTCGGTTATTCCCTCTCGTTATTGCATCTCTGTTATTCCCTCTCGTTATTCCCTCTTGATTGTTTCGTCTCCTAATGCCTTCTTCTTGTTCCCTTTCGGTTATTCTCCCTGTTTTATTCCCTCTCGGTTGTTCCCTCTCGATTGTTTCCTTTCTGTTATTCCCTCTCGGTTGTTCCCTCTCGGTTATTCCCTCTCGTTATCCCCTCTCGGTTGTTCCCTCTCGGTTGTTTCCTCTCGGTTATTCCCTCTCGGTTATTCCCTCTCGTTAATCCCTCTCGGTTGTTCCCTCTCGTTATTCCACTCCATCGTTACTCAAACAATACTTGACTAAATAAAAAAAATAAAAAAAGCCTGAAAATTTGGACTGGTAATTATAAATTACGAGGTTATTAAGTAGCGTTGCTAACAACGTAGCAAGAAAAACTGTGTGTGTGTGTGTGTGTGTGTGTGTGTGTGTATGTGTGTGTGTGTGTGTGTGTGTGTACTCACCTAATTGTGGTTGCAGGGGTCGAGACTCAGCTCCTGGGGTGTGTGTGTGTGTGTGTGTGTGTGTGTGTACTCACTTATTTGTACTCACCTATTTGAGGTTGCAGGGGTCGAGTCATAGCTCCTGGCCCCGTCTCTTCACTGATTGCTACTAGGTCCTCTCTCTCCCTGCTCATGGCTTTATCAAACTTCGTCTTGAAACTTATGTATGGTTCCTCTCCTTACATCCTTTGGCTTTCCATTCCTGACAACTCTATGACAACTTCCAACTGTGACCCCTTGTTTCTGTGTCCCCTCTCTGGAACATCTTGTCTCTTTCCACCTTATCTATTCCTCGCAGTATTTTATGTCGTTATCATGTCTCCCCTAACCCTCCTGTCCTCTAGTGTCGTCATTCCGATTTCCCTTAACCTTTCTTCGTAGGACAATCCCCTTAGCTCTGGGACTAGTCTTGTTGCAAACCTCTGCACTTTCTCTAATTTCCTGACGTGCTTGACCAGGTGTGGGTTCCAAACTGGTGCTGCATACTAAAGTATGGGCCTGACGTATATGGTGTACAGAGTCTTGAATGATTCCTTAGTGAGGTATTGGAACGCTATTCTTAGGTTTGCCAGCCACCCGTATGCTGCAGCAGTTATCTGATTGATGTGTGCCTCAGGATATGTGCTCGGTATTATACTCACCCCAAGATCTTTTTTCTTAAGTGAGGTTTGCAGTCTTTGGCCACCTAGACTATTCTCTGTCTGCGGTCTTCTTTGCCCTTCCCCGATCTTCATGACTTTACATTTGGCAGGGTTAAATTCAAGGAGCCATTTACTGGACCAGGCTTGTAGCCTGTCCAGGTCTCTTTGTAGTCCTGCCTGATCCTCAACTTATTTAATTCTTCTCATTAACTTCACACTATCTGCAAACAGGGACACTTCTAGTCTATCCCTTCCGTTATGTCATTCACATATACCAAAAACAGTACAGGTCCTAGGACTGATCCTTGTGGAACCCCACTCGACACAGGTGCCCACTTTGACACCTCGTCACGTACCATGACTCGTTGTTGCCTCCCTGTCAGATATTCCCTGATCCATTGCAGTGCTTTCCTGTTACGTGTGCCTGATCCTCTAGCTTTTGCATTAACCTCTTGTGAGGAACTTTGTCGAACGCCTACTTGCAGTCCAAGGAAATGCAGTCTATCCACCCCTCTCTCTTGTGTCTTTCTTCTGTTACCTTGTCATAAAACTCCAGTAGGTTTGTGACACAGGATTTTCCTTCCCTGAAACCATGCTGGTTGTCATTAATAAGCTTGTGTTTTTCTAGGTGCTCCACCACTCTCCTCCTGATGATCTTCTCCATGACTTTGCATACTATACACGTCAGTGACACAGGTCTGTAGTTTAATGCCCCGTGTCGGTCTCCTTCTTAAAAATTGGGACTACATTTGCCATCTTCCACGCCTCAGGTAGTTGCCCAGTTTCAATGGAT
>WNWK01021877.1:0-33465 GCA_009830355.1 Cherax destructor | reverse complement strand
AGAGATATCTGAGGTCAGGGATACCTTTGACGTTACGCATAAAGTGAAGTGAAGATACCACACATAGTTGTATCAAATATAACTGACACGATAGGGTGCCACACCATCAGTCCACTCAGCAGGTACCACCCACAACAGTCCACTAACCCAAGGATCTACCACACAGTTAATAACACCCAGGATGCCACCCACACCAGTCCACTAACCACACAGTCATGCCAACCTCATCACAGTCCACTAACCAGGATGCCACCCACACCAGTCCACTCAGATCCACACAGTCCCTACCAGGATGCCACCCACACAGTCCACTAACACCAAGATGCCTACCACCACTAACACCAGGATGCCCCATCCCAAACCCAGTGCCACCCACACCAGTCCACTAACACCCAGGATGCCACCCACAAGTCCACTAACACCAGATGCCCCCTCACCAGTCCACTAACACCAAGGATGCCACCCACACCAGTCCACTAACACCCAGGATGCCACCCACACCAGTCCACTAACACCCAGGATGCCACCACACAAGTCCACTAACACCCAGGATGCCCCTCACCCAGTCCACTAACACCAGGATGCCACCCACACCAGTCCACTAACCCAGGATGCCACCCACCCCAGTCCACTAACACCCAGGATGCCACCCACACCAGTCCACTAACACCCAGGATGCCCCCACCCAGTCCACTAACACCAGGATGCCACCCACACAGTCTCTAATCACACAGGATGCACCCACCCAGTCCACTAACACCAGGATGCACCCACACCAGTCCACTAACACCCAGGATGCCACCCACACCAGTCCACTAACACCCAGGATGCCACCCACACAGTCCACTACACCAGGATGCAACCACACCAGTCCACTAACACCTTAGGATGCCACCCACACCAGTCCACTAAACCCAGGATGCCACCACACCAGTCCACTAACACCCAGGATGCCACCACACCAGTCCACTAACACCAGGATGCACCCCACACCAGTCCACTAACACTAGGATGCCACCACACCAGTCCACTAACACCCAGGATGCACCACACCAGTCCACTAACACCCAGGATGCCACCACACCAGTCCACTAACACCCAGGATACACCCACACCAGTCCACTAACACCATGGATGCCACCCACACCAGTCCACTAACACCAGGATGCAACCACACACAGTCCACTAACACCCAGGATGCTACCACTCCAGTCCACTAACCACCAGGATGCCTACCACACAGTCCACTAACACCCAGGATGCCACCCACCCAGTCCACTAACCCCAGGATGTGACCCACACGAGTCCACTAACACCCAGGATGCTACCACTCCAGTCCACTAACACCCAGGAGGGACCCACACCAGTCCACTAACACCCAGGATGCCACCACACCAGTCCACTAAACCCAGGATGCCACCACACCAGTCCACTAACACCCAGGATGCCACCCCACCAGTCCACTAACACCCAGGATGCCACCACACCAGTCCACTAACACCCAGGATGCCACCTACACCAGTCCACTAACACCCAGGATGCCACCACACCAGTCCACTAACACCCAGGATGCACCCACACCAGTCCACTAAACCCAGGATGCCACTCACACCAGTCCACTAACACCCAGGATGCCACCCACACCAGTCCACTAACACCAGGATGCCACTCACACATTCCACTAACACCCAGGATGCCACCCACACCAGTCCACTAACACCCAGGATGCCACTCTCACCAGTCCACTAACCCCAGGATACACCCACAACAGTCCACTAACACTCAGGATGCCACTCACACCAGTCCACTAACACCCAGGATGCCACCCACACCAGTCCACTAACACACAGGATGCCACCCACAGCATTCCACTAACACCCAGGATGCAGACCCACACAGTCCACTAACACCAGGATGCACCACACCAGTCCACTAACACCCAGGATGCCAACCACACATCCACTAACACCAGGATGCCACCACACATCCACTAACACCCAGGATGCGAACCTCACCAGTCCACTAGCAACCAGGGTGCCAACCACACCAGTCTACTAACACCTAGGATGCCACCCACACCAGTCTACTAACACCCAGGATGCCACACACCAGTCCCTAACACCCAGGTGCCACCCACACCAGTCCACTAACACCTAGGATGCCACCCACACCAGTCCACTAACAAACAGGATGCCACCCACACCAATTCACTAACACCAAGGATGCCACCCATACCAATTAACTAACACCCAGGATGCGATGCACACCAGTCCACTAACACCCAGGATATGACCCACACCAGTTCACTAACACCCAGGATGCCACCCACACCAGTCTACTAACACCCAGAATGCCACCCTCACCAGTCTACTAACACCCAGGATGCCACCTACACCAGTTCACTAACACCCAGGATTCCATCCAAACAAGTCCACTAACACCCAGGATGCCACCCTCACCTGTCCACTAACACCCACGATGCCACCCACGCCAGTCAACTAACACCCATAATGCCACCTACACTAGTCCACTAACACCCAGGATGCCACCCACACCAGTCCACTAACATCCAGGATGACACACACAACATTCCACTAACACCCTGGATGCGACCCACACCCGTGCACTAACACCCAGAATGCCACCCTCACCAGTCCACTAACCCCCAGGATGCCACCCACAACAGTCCACTAACACTCAGGATGCCACTCACACCAGTCCACTAACACCCAGGATGCCACCCACAACATTCCACTAACCCCCAGGATGCAACCCACACCAGTCCACTAAAACCCAGGATGCCACTATCACCAGTCCACTAACCCCCAGGATGCCACCCACAACAGTCCACTAACACCCAGAATGCCACCCACAACAGTCCACTAACACCCAGGATGCGAACCTCACCAGTCCACTAGCAACCAGGGTGCCAACCACACCAGTCTACTAACACCTAGGATGCCACCCACACCAGTCTACTAACACCCAGGATGCCACACACACCAGTCCCCTAACACCCAGGATGCCACCCACACCAGTCCACTAACACCTAGGATGCCACCCACACCAGTCCACTAACAAACAGGATGCCACCCACACCAATCCACTAACACCAAGGGTGTCACCCACACCAATTTACTAACACCCAGGATGCGATGCACACCAGTCCACTAACACCCAGGATATGACCCACACCAATTCACTAACACCCAGGATGCCACCCACACCAGTCTACTAACACCCAGAATGCCACCCTCACCAGTTCACTAACACCCAGGATGCCACCTACACCAGTTCACTAACACCCAGGATTCCATCCAAACAAGTCCACTAACACCCAGGATGCCACCCTCACCTGTCCACTAACACCCACGATGCCACCCACACCAGTCAACTAACACCCACAATGCCACCCACACTAGTCCACTAACACCCAGGATTCCACCCACACCAGTTCACTAACATCCAGGATGAAACCCACACTAATCCACTAACACCCAGGATGCCACCCACACCAGTCCTTTAACACTCAGTTCTTTTACACACACACTTAGGCAGGCATTGTGTTAACAGTCACGCCCGTTTTGAGCTCCGCTAAATTGGGTCGTATAGTGTGGTCCTAGAGGAAATCCGAGTGCAACAAATAGGTGTGGGCATAAGCTAAAGTGTCATACTCATATAAAACCAAAGAGCAGGGAAATACGAGTGATCACAGAGGAAAAAAAACACAGTAAATAGTGAAAGTGCCGGTGAGGGGAGACGGAGATAGGCCTAAGAGCGGTTGCCACACAGCAGGAAGTGGAGAATATATCGTAGTGAACTATAACGCAGTGGGGAGCATATCTACTGGAGGTACCCAAGTAAGGGAGACAAGTGCAAGGCAAGCAGTGAGCAATACGGTGATTGGATACAGTGAGCCCAACAGAAAAGAAACAAAGAGGTACAGTACCCAGCAGGGTGCCACGCCAGGAGAATATCGATAAACAGCGACCAGACACAGGAGACATCGGATGTAATGTACTAAATCCTAATTGTGGTTTGCAGGTTTCTGCTCCGGAGTTGCTGACGCTGTGGGGAAAATCCCTGCTCGGAGGAGCTGACTTCATAAGTATTTCATAGGTAGGAATACAAGTTAGGGAAGTGGTGGGCGCAGGGCTACCAACCAAATGTACACATGTGTACGCAAGCACACACACACATACACTTGAATTTGTCAGGATATAGATGTAGTATACCATACAGTTGTTCGTGTATTAGCAATAATATTATTACCAGTATATAAGTAGTAACTTTTAGTAGCAGTGCTTAGTAGTATTCTAGAATTAGAATAGGTAGAAACTGTGGACAGGGTGCCAAGATGCACACACACACACACACACTTGAAGTAGTCGAGGTGTAGTAGCCTATACAGCTGTTCTTGTATTAGCAATAATATTTTTATCAGTTATATAGGTATTAGTATTCCTTTTAGATTTTGTAGCTAAGAAAGGTAGGAAGAAAATTCAAAGACGTGGCGGAGCGCAGGCGCGGTGAGTCAGCGGTAAACAAACACACGCACACACACACACTCACATAAACCAACAGTTGGGTTTGTCTTAGCCTAGATTAATAGTGTTACCAATTTTTCATTTCTGGAATTATAACTAGCAAATTTCTAGCACAATACTAGGCTAATATTCCTTACTTTCTGAAGTATTCCAAAAACGCTGGAAGTTCTCACAAAAAGTAGATGGAACACAGCTGAAACTTGACACGACGGTCCCTCCCACCCTCCGACCCTACCATACCCTCCCATACTAACACTACACCCTCTCCCTCCCTCCCTCCCTTTCTCCCCCACACACACACCCTCTCTCTCTCTCTCTCTCTCTCTTTCTATACCATCTCCCTCTCTTCCCCCATCTCTCTCTCCCTCTATCTCTCTCTCCCCCTCTATCTCTGTCTCCCCCTCTATCTCTCTCTCCCCCTCTATATCTCTCTCCCCCTCTATCTCTCTCTCCCCCTCTCTCTTTCTCCCCTCTATACTCTCTCTCCCTCTATACCCTCTCTCCCACTATACCCTCTCTCCCTCTATACATCCCTACCTCAATACCCTCTCTCCCTCTTCCTCCATCTCTCTCTCTCTCCCTCTATCTCTTTCTCCCCCTCTCTCTCTATTTCTCCCTCTCCCTCTCGCTAACCAACAATTGGGCTTGTTTTAGCCTAGCTTAGTATCATTATTCATTTATAGAATTAGTACCAGGAAAATTCTAGCATAATATTAGGAGAGTAGTCCAAACTTTCTGAAAATCTATCTCTCCCTCCCTTTCTCCCTCACATGCACACCCTCCCTCTCTATACCTCCCTCTCCTCCCTATCTCCCTCACACACAAACCCTCCCTCTCTCTCTCCCCCTCTCCCCTATTTCCCCCTCCCTCTGCCTCTCCCTACCTCTCTATCTCACTCCCCCTCTCCCTCCCTCTCCCTACCTCTCTCTATCCCTCTCCCTCTCCCTACCTCTCTCTCCCTCCCTCTCTCTCCCTCTACCTACCTCTTTCCCTATCTCTCTACCTCCATCTCCCCCTCTCTCTCTATCTCTCTATCCACCCTCTTCCACACTTCCTCTAAGCTATCTCTCTCCCCTCACCCCTCACCCCCTTCCCTATCCTTTCTTCGTTCTCCCTCACCCCCTTCCCTATCCCTCTTCTTTCTCCCTTCTTCTGATACTCTCAATACATCCACAAGGGCACACAGTGGGTATATGGGTGGCTCAGAGAGAGGGGTGTCAACAAGGAGGATGATGGCCGATCCGGGAAAGCCACAGTGGGAGGAGGAAATCATCAAAAGGGAAAAGGAGTGGGAGAGGAAGATATTGGTGATCACCAAGGAGGAACTCAATAAAAGGGAAAAGGAATGGGAGAGGAAGATATTGGTGATCAGCGAGGGAATGGAGAGGAGGATAGCGGAGGAGAGTAGAAAATGGGAAATGCAAGTCAAAAAAGCAGAAGCCAAGATCCAGATCTTAGAAGTGAAGCTGCAGGGACTGACACAGAATAGAGACAAAAGTACCTGGCCAGAAACTGTTCTTGGAGCTTGTGCATCAGACACAGCCAAAGGGAATGAGGAGAAAAAAGGAGAACTCTTGTATGCACAGGCACTGGCAGACACACGTGGGGCCCGAAGCAAGACGAGCAGGATACTAACAACACACGAGAGGGATATAGAAGAAGCAGACAGGGCGAAGAAGTGCACCACAGTAACAACGAATGAGGGCACAGTAACAACACATGAGAGGGTAGGCAAAGCAGCAGACACACTAAACGCGGAGATCCCAACAACACACTGCAGCGGACAGGGATGTATGAGCAGGCCGGACACACAAAGGAACACGGGAGATACAACTATGACAGCACCGGGAGAGGGTAAGGCATCTCTGACGAGGCAATGGGAGACACAGTGGGAGGAGGAAAGGGAGAAGTCAATCTTTATCTATGGCCTGAAGGAAGTCGAAGGGGACACCCACGACAGAAGAAAACAGGAGGAGAAAGAAAGGATCGAAGGTATCATGCTAGCAATAGGGGGAGACACGTCCCAAGTGACAAATTTTAGGAGAATCGGGTGGTACACAAAAGGAAGAAACCAACCCCTCAAGGTAATCTTCAAGGCAGAATCAGCCCGCACCACGATCCTGCAAGAGAAAGCTCGGCTGAGGACGAATCAGGGGTACCGGAATGTATACCTAGATCGGGACAGAACGAAGGAAGAAAGGGAGGCCCGGAGGGAGAAGATAAGAAGGCAAAGAGAGGAGAGAGAGGAGACAGCAAGATACGGAGGACACCAAGCCCAAGCAGGACAAACACACACACTGGAAGTACCCACGGCGGGCCTCAAATCACAAGAAACCCACGACAACCATACACTCTAACACCACACACACTCATCAGTCCCTCTGTCCCCACCCCAGCAACCCAAAACCCACCATCACAGCTACCCCCACCCCCACCACAAACTCCACCCTACCAACCCATACCCCAACCATACAATCCCCCCACCCATGCTGCAACCCCCTATGGGCACCCTGCCCACACCCCCCAACAAACCAAGATCTCCCCAGGGCCACAGTATTGGAAACAAGGTTGAAGGTTTGGTACACAAACGCGGATGGAATTACGAATAAGTATGAAGAGTGGAATGGAAGAATAGGTGAGGTGTCCCCAGACATCATAGCTGTCACAGAAACTAAACTAAATGAGACAGTAATAGATGCAATCTTCCCACAGGGATATCAGATCCTGAGGAAAGATAGAAGGAGCAGGGGGGGAGGAGGGGTCGCACTGCTTGTAAGGAACCATTGGAGATTCGAGGAAATTGAAGGAATGGAGGTGGGTAGAGAAAGTTACTTCATAGTAGGTACTATCCAGTCTGGAGAGTACAAGATAATCATTGCAGTGATGTATAACCCACCACAGAACTGCAGGAGGCCAGGCAAAAAATACGATGAGAACAACAGAGCGATGGTGGACACTGGTGGAGGTGGCAAGAAAAGCGCACATGAGCAGAGCAAAGCTACTGGTCATGGGCGATTTCAGCCACAGGGAGATCGACTGGGAGAACCAAGAACCATGTGGGGGTCCAGAAACTTGGAGAGCCAAGATGATGGACGTGGTACTGGAAAACCTGATGCACCAACATGTCAGGGACACGACCAGAGTGAGACGAGAAGGTGAACCAGCAATACTGGACCTTGTATTCACCCTGAACAGCTCAGATATTGAAGACATAACACACGAGAGCCCCTTGGGAGCCAGTGACCATATGGTGCTGAGCTTTGAGTACGTTGTAGAGCTACAGGTGGAGAGGGAAAACGCTACCGATAGAGACAAACCAGACTTTAAAAGAGGAAACTACATGGGCATGAGGAATTTCCTGCAGGACGTTTAGTGGGAAAGGGAAATGGAAGGACAGACAATAAATGAAATGATGGAATACATAGGGGCAAAGTGCAAGGAGGAACGGTTTATACCCAGAAGAAAAAGATTAAGCGGGAAGGCCAGAAAGAGCCCCTGGTTTACCCAAAGGTGCAGGGAGGCAAAGACTCAGAGTGTCAGAGAATGGAAAATGTACAGAAGGCAAAGAACCCAAGTAAACATAGAGATTAGTAGAAGAGCTAGAAACGAGTATTCACAAGTATGGAGGAAGGCCCAGAAACAGTACGAAAATGACATAGCATCGAAAGTTAAGTCCGACCCGAAACTGATGTACAGTCACATCAGAAGGAAGACAACAGTCAAGGACCAGGTGATAAGGCTGGGGAACTCACAAGTAACGATCAAGAGGTATGTGAGGAGCTCAACTTGAGGTTTAAGGAAGTATTCACAGTGGAGGAAGGAAGGCAGCTGGGTAGACAGGACGGGGTTCGGCACCAACAAGGGATGTATCAAGTGCTAGAGGGCATACACACAACTGAGGAGGAGGTGAAGCAGTTACTCAGTGACCTCGATACCTCAAAGGCGATGGGTCCGGACAATATCTCCCCGTGGGTTTTTCGGGAAGGAGCTGAGGTACTGAGTGTGCCACTTACCATAATTTTCAACACATCCCTTGAAACTGGGCAGCTGCCTGAGGTATGGAAGAAGGCCAATGTAGTCCCCATCTTTAAAAAAGGAGACAGAAAAGAGGCACTAAACTATAGACCGGTGTCACTTACATGTATAGTGTGCAAAGTCCTGGAGAAAATCATCAGGAAAAGAATGGTGGAGCACCTTGAGCTGAACAGGATAATAAACACCAGACAGCACTGATTCCGGGAAAGCAAATCCTGTGTAACAAACCTCCTGGAGTTCTATGATAAAGTAACAGAGGTAAGGCAAGAGAGAGAAGGGTGGGTTGATTGCATTTTCCTGGACTGCAGGAAGGCCTTCGACACAGTTCCTCACATGAGATTAGTAAAGAAGTTGGAAGAACAAGCATGTATAACAGGAAGGGCACTGGAATGGATCAGGGAATACCTCACAGGGAGGCAACAATGGGTCATGGTGCGTGACGAGGTATCACAGTGGGCGCCTGTGACGAGCGGTGTACCGCAGGGGTCAGTCCTAGGACCAGTGTTATTCTTGGTATATGTAAATGACATGGCGGACGAGATAGACTCAGAAGTGTCTCTGTTCGCAGATGATGTGAAATTAATGAGGAGAATCACATCGGAAGAGGACCAAGCAGGACTGCAAACATACCTGGACAAGCTTGACATCTGGTCTAGCAACTGGCTTCTCGAATTCAATCCCACCAAATGCAAAGTCATGAAGATCGGAAAAGGGCAAAGAAGACTGCTGACAGAGTACAGGCTAGGCGGACAAAGGCTACAAACCTCGGCAAAGGAGAAAGACCTTGGGGTGAGTATAACGCCAAGCACGTCTCCGGAGGCACACATCAACCAGATAACTGCAGAAGCATATGGGCAAATGGCAAACCTAAGATTAGCGTTCCGTTACCTTAACAAGGAATCGTTCAAGACACTGTACACCGTGTACGTCAGGCCCATAGTAGAATATGCAGCACCAGTCTGGAACCCACACCTGGTCAAGCACGTAAAGAAACTAGAGAAAGTGCAAAGGTTTGCGACAAGGTTAGTGCCACAACTCAGGGGTCTGTCCTATGAAGAAAGGTTGAGGGAAATAGGACTAACAACACTGGAGGAAAGAAGGGTCAGAGGAGACATGATAACGACATACAAAATACTGCGGGGAATTGACAAGGTAGACAGTGACAGGATGTTCCAGAGAGGGAACACAGAAACAAGGGGACACAACTGGAAGCTGAAGACTCAGATGAGTTAAAGGGATGTTAGGAAGCATTTCTTCAGCCACAGAGTAGTCAGGAAGTGGAATAGTCTAGAGAAAGATATAGTGGAGGCATGAACAATACATAGTTTTAAGACAAGGAATGATAAAGCTCATGAAGCAGGGAGAGCAGAGACCCAGTAGCGGACAGCGAAGAGGCGGGGCCAGGAGCTGAGTCTCAACCCCTGCAACCACAATTAGGTGAGTACAATTAGGTGAGTACTCAGGATGACACCCACACCTGTCCACTAACACCCTAGATGCCACCCAAACCAGACCACTAACACCCAGGATGCCACCCACACCAGTCAACTAACATCCAGGATGCCACCCACACCAGTTTACTGACACCTAGGATGCCACCCACAACAGTCCAATAACACCCAGGATGCCACCCACACCAGTCCACGAACATCCAGGATGCCACCCACACCAGTCCATTAACACCTAGGATGTCACCCACAACAGTCCACTAACACCCAGGATGCCACCCACACCAGTCCACTAACACCCACACATGGTGGCCTGGTGGCTAAAGCTCTCGCTTCACGCACGGATGGCCCGGGTTCAATTCCCAGCGGGGCAGAAACATTTTGAAGTGTTTCCTTACCACACACACACACACACACACACACACACACACACACACACACACACACACACACACACACACACACACACACACACATACAACAGGCCTAGTGTCTAATCGACATGTGCCTAGGACAAAATAGTAACTAACCCAGGATGCAATCCTCACCACTCCACTGAGACACAGGATGTGACCCACACCAGTCCACTAACAACCAGGATGCAACCCACACCAGTCCACTAACAACCAGGATGCAACCCACACCAGTCCACTAACACCCAGGATGCGTCGCAAACCAGTCCACTGACACACAGGATGTGACCCACACCAGGCCAGGTCAGGCAGGCAGCAGCAATGGCTGCTCCTATATTTGGTCATTCTCTGGGCCGTTGAGACTCCAGTGATGGTCTATTTGCAAGAACTGTTGCAACAACATACAAGGAACTTATAGTGACAAGAAAACTGCCGGTGACTACAGCGAAATGGACCAATTAGAGCCAAAACAGGAGACCTTCATTCAAATACCAGACCCGCTACCAGACGTACAACCAGACAAGCAATCGTTTTCCACCACACTGAAGTAACTGACTCGATATCAACTGCACAGTGTTCAATGTGAAGTCAACACAAGGGAAAACCTTATCAACAAATCGACAAGGAAACTGACAGGTTGTAGTGTAGTGTAGTGTCGGTTTCTTTTTTCTTCCCTCAGTGCCAGGTGAGGGGTGCCAGGTGAGGGGTGCCAGGTGAGGGTGCCAGGTGAGGGGTGCCAGGTGAGGGGTGCCAGGTGAGGGGTGCCAGGTGAGGGGTGGGAGTGCCAGGTGAGGGTTAGTCAGTGCCAGGTGAGGGTTAGTCAGTGCCAGGTGAGGGTTAGTCAGTGCCAGGTGAGGGTTAGTCAGTGCCAGGTGTGGGTTAGTCAGTGCCAGGTGAGGGTTAGTCAGTGCCAGGTGGGTTAGTCAGTGCAGGTGAGGTTAGTCAGTGCCAGGTGAGGGTTAGTCAGTGCCAGGTGAGGGTTAGTCAGTGCCAGGTGAGGGGTGGAAGTGAACATTTAAACATGGCTGACTGGCATTCAATTACCAGCTACTGCCAGACGTACAACTATGAAGAGACGTTCTAACCATACTGACAGTAGCTGACCATCATATCAACTGCAACAGTGTTAATGGCAGGGAAGCCCAGCAGAAACCGCTAAATCTACTAAACAAACTCCAAGGAAACAGGTTATAGCGGTGGTTCTTTCCCTCAGTGCTAAAGGTGGGAAGAAAGTGGATTAGAAAAGAATATGTTTTAATAGCTGACTTCCATATTAACTGACCAGTGTACATTATGAGGGAAACATAGGACCAGTGTACATTATGAGGGAAACATAGGACCAGTGTACATTAGGAGGGAAACATAGGACCAGTGTACATTATGAGGGAAACATAGGACCAGTGTACATTAGGAGGGAAACATAGGACCAGTGTACATTAGGAGGGAAACATAGGACCAGTGTACATTAGGAGGGAAACATAGGAGAAAACGCCAGATCTAACAACAAAACTCCAAGGAATCTGTCAGGGGTATTAGCCGTTTTTTCCTCACTGCTTTTAAAAATGGCTGACACATCAACTCTATGAGGACCAGTCAACAACGCGACCAGCCCCGCTAAATTGGATTGATGGGGCTTTGGAAGTACATCACTATTACTTAAAACTTTTTCTTACCCTGCAAGGTTGGAAATGACAAGAAGTGTGATAGGTGAAGCCGGACTGTGAAGTGATGAGTGAAGGGAGTTTCAAGTAAAGGGTGAGGGGGGTATGTGTTAACAAGCAATTTACTAGTATCCAGTGGTGATTTCTAGAGTAGTTACTAGGCCATTGCTAGGTGTCTGGTAGAGTAGCTACTAGGCCATTGCTAGATGTCTGATAGAGTAGCTACTAGGCCATTGCTAGATGTCTGATAGAGTAGTTACTAGGCCATTGTTAGGTGTCTGATAGGATCAGTGGTTTCTTTTTAATAAAAATAAAAATAAAATAAAATAAAGAAAAGAGATTTTTATTGGGAAGTGATAGAGTGCAGAGTGACCATGGCTGGCGTAAGAGTGACCATGGCTGGCGTAAGAGTGACCATGGCTGGCGTAAGAGTGACCATGGCTGGCGTAAGAGTGACCATGGCTGGCGTAAGAGTGACCATGGCTGGCGTAAGAGTGACCATGGCTGGCGTAACAGTGACCATGGCTGGCGTAAGAGTGACCATGGCTGGCGTAACAGTGACCATGGCTGGCGTAAGAGTGACCATGGCTGGCGTAAGAGTGACCATGGCTGGCGTAAGAGTGACCATGGCTGGCGTAAGAGTGACCATGGCTGACGTAAGAGTGACCATGGCTGGCGTAACAGTGACCATGGCTGGCGTAAGAGTGACCATGGCTGGCGTAAGAGTGACCATGGCTGGCGTAAGAGTGACCATGGCTGGCGTAAGAGTGACCATGGCTGGCGTAAGAGTGACCATGGCTGGCGTAAGAGTGACCATGGCTGGCGTAAGAGTGACCATGGCTGGCGTAAGAGTGACCATGGCTGGCGTAAGAGGGGTTCACGCTGCCATAATTATATTTCTCATGATACTGAATTTCTTTGAAGGAAATCAGTCATGGTGTCTGCAAAAGGTGAATGGGGTGGTAGCTCCCTGGAGAGTGAATGGGCTGGTAGCTCCCTGGAGAGTGAATGGGCTGGTAGCTCCCTGGAGAGTGAATGGGGTGGTAGCTCCCTGGAGAGTGAATGGGCTGGTAGCTCCCTGGAGAGTGAATGGGCTGGTAGCTCCCTGGAGAGTGAATGGGCTGGTAGCTCCCTGGAGAGTGAATGGGGTGGTAGCTCCCTGGAGAGTGAATGGGGTGGTAGCTCCCTGGAGAGTGAATGGGGTGGTAGCTCCCTGGAGAGTGAATGGGGTGGTAGCTCCTGGAGAGTGAATGGGGTGGTAGCTCCCTGGAGAGTGAATGGGGTGGTAGCTCCCTGGAGAGTGAATGGGGTGGTAGCTCCCTGGAGAGTGAATGGGGTGGTAGCTCCCTGGAGAGTGAATGGGGTGGTAGCTCCCTGGAGAGTGAATGGGGTGGTAGCTCCCTGGAGAGTGAATGGGGTGGTAGCTCCTGGAGAGTGAATAGGGTGGTAGCTCCTGGAGAGTGAATGGGGTGGTAGCTCCCTGGAGAGTGAATGGGGTGGTAGCTCCCTGGAGAGTGAATGGGGTGGTAGCTCCCTGGAGAGTGAATGGGGTGGTAGCTCCCTGGAGAGTGAATGGGGTGGTAGCTCCCTGGAGAGTGAAAGCCCAACAGTGGTCATCCTACCAGAAACGTAAGTGCCACTATCGCCGCAAGGTATGGCAACCCCACATACCCAAACAAACACAGTGGCGCACAGTTTTTATAGTGGCGCTATTAAGTGGTGATATCCATACAAATCCAGGGCCTCAATCTATGGTACAGGTGAAAAACAGACAGATAAATCATGGTGATAATGACGGTCTAGTAGCTAGGAATGATAACCTTAACTCCATATATAATGCACAAATAGAACCATTCTTAATATCTCAGACACCACCAGACATATGTATACACTGTACTAAGGTACGGAAGAAGAACAGTAAACTTAAGTTATACACAACATGTAAGGGGTGGGAGCATAATGGATGTGTGTTTGATTATGGTAATTATGCCAGATTTCATTGTTTGTAACAAATGCACTTTGGCACAGTTACCCTTTAGCAATGATGACATTCATTTACCTATTTTGAATGCTAATGACCCCTTGCCATTTATTGATGATTATGATTGTTTTAGGAAACAGGCCTTCACTTTATTCATGTCAACGCAAGATCACTTCTTCCAATTTTTTTTTTTTTTTTTTTATATTTTATTTAAAACAGAAATTATACAAAACACAAACAAAATGATACTTTGTTACAAAACAGTTATCACAAAATACAACCATCAACCGTATATAATAACACATAACTCCTCACTATACAAGACCCAGTAAGACAGACTTGCATCAGAAGACCAAGGTACACCAAAGCTAATAATCATAAGCACATTAACTTGATAAATATAATAATCAAAACATTATACATTTCCCCATCCCCTAATCCCATCTACCAAAAAGGAATTCCCATAATAACATGTACCCATTCCTCATGACAGCCACACTGACTGATGTCAAAAACTTTGACCCCAGCCAACCCAACCCACCCTTGAAACTCAACCACACATTTTCTTATCCCCTCTATACATAAAAATTTTTTTTTCCTTATGTTTCATTACATTTAACTCTAATTTTTTTTTTTCCAAGCTTTAACGTTATCTCTTGAAAACACTATTACAAAAGAACCTATAGAACTCCCCACAAGGAGATAATAGATAATACAAATATATTTACACATTCCTAACAATCAAGTGGTAACAAAACTAAAATTACGTACATAACATATACGTGAAAAAATTATTAAACAAACTAGATATATAAAATAATACGTACAAAGCACGATTATCCCCTTTCCTTATTCCCGACTAACTGTACGTATTATGCAAAATATATCAAATCCTGCCGGACATTTATCATCCTATATACAGATCAATCATCAATAACTATATAAATACATATACACGTGTGTCAACATCACACCAAAACAAAGAACAACACACAATCTCAAAAACATGATACCCATATCAATACAACGTAATTGTTGCACCATACCTTAACTTCCTTACACAAAAAATATTGAGGTATCCTAAGTACCCAAGTACAATACAACATCAATTTCTTATTCAACCTACTTGCAACCATTTGACTAAAAAACTTAATATCTCGAAACAAACCTCCTCGTGTCAAGTAGAAGGCTTATATCTCTAAAGGACACATTACAAATATCATATAAATCATTTGAAGTCATAGTTCGACTACAAGAATTGAACATCAAATCACATACACCAAATTTACATTAACAAGGCTCAGCTATACTGCAAAACTTAAAACTGGATAGTACCGAAACAATTACCACAATTGCACTCCGTTATAATTATGAATATAATCACCTCCCAAGACCACAGTTTACAGTCTATACCCAATGAATCAATTAATATGGTCAGTGACCTTCATGTTATTGCTAACACAAATAACCAACCTTGCAACATGCTACCCATGTGTTACAAACATATACCCATCACTCTTGACATATATAAGATTCAATACATCAATTTTTTTTTTTTTTTTTTTTAAACACCCCAATGAGAGGACTGCACTTAACAACCGAAACCAAAACCAACCCCACCCGATACACGAAACCCCTTACCCTACACCTCCCCACCAACCTCACTCACACCTCATACACCCTGAAACTAAACCCTCACCCCCCACCTCCCCACACACTCATACTGCAACACCCCCCACTTTAAAACAAAAAACTCCTCACCCGCCAAACCCCTCCCCCGCAACCACACCAAAAACCCCTTAAACTTGGAACAAGCCCTAAACACCCCCCCTCTCCACTCCTAACAACTGTTGCATTGTCAAAACCCTATATGCAGCCGTAAATTTAGAAACCCAAACCCTGCCATAAACCTCCCTACTCCTACATTTTGTTCTAAAAATTCCCGCAGCCAAAGCATGAATTAAAACCTCGCTATTTGAACCCCTCATACTCCATGACAAAAACACGAACTCTAACATTATATAAACCAAAGCTCTATGCACTTCCTCCCCACACACCCCAAAGTCCAAACAAAGTGCCTTTAACACTGAAAACCTCCCCCAATCAATCCCATAACCCCCCAATCCATACCCTCACGCGCCCCCTCCCCTCACAAAAATATACCACGTGAAACGCCGTTTCCCATTCACCACACCTATCACAAGACCCATCCCGTGACTCCCATCTCGAACAACTGAGCTTTCGCCGCCAGTATCCCATTTAAGAATCTGTAACCTGTTTCTCTCACCCTAGGCCTCACCTTCACCTTTTTTAACCAACCCCAAATACTCTTCCAATTATACAACGGATACACCTCAACTCCCCTTACTATCTTCTCCCTCACACTTGCCCTATCCAATCTGCTTACTCTCACACTCCCCAGATCCCTCAACACAAGTAGTACCCGTAACACCGCCTCACACTCTCTAAGCTCCCTACACCCCCACCATTTCCTAACCTCACACATTACTGCACCCACCCTTCTACCCCTCAGCTCCCCCTTCATCATAAATTCCTGCTTTACAAACACACTTTTCAACCTTCTCCTCAACGGAATCAAACCCATCCCTCCATTTTTAACACTTGTCTCCACCACCTCCCTACTCAACCAATGCCTTCCATTCCCCCAAATAAACCTAAGCACTCCCTTTTGTAGCCTTTTCACATCAGCATCTAATAATGGATAAACCGCCACTCTAAACCACAATTTACTAAAAATTAAAACATTAATGACCACCACCCTTTGCAACAGCGTTATGTCCCCAACTCCCCAGCCCCTCATTCGCTTCAAAGCTTAATCCACCACTTCCCCCGAATTCTTCTCTCTTGCTACCCTGCCATCACTACAAAACACTATCCCACAGATTTTTAAAGCTTCTACACATTGTTAACCCTCCCTTAAACCCAACGTTCCCCCACTCCAACTACCTACCTCTAATAGGTGTGATTTACTTCTATTAACCCTCATTCCTGTTGCCTGACCAAAAAGCTCCACCCAACCTCTAACCCATCTCAAACTCTCCTCTGTCTTTATTAACAACGTAGTGTCATCTACATAACCTACTATCCCTGCCCTATCCTCCCCTATGTCCCCTTCTACCCTTAAACCCTCATCTACTACCCTATAAAAAGGATCTTGGAAACAAGCAAAGAGGATCTGTGACAGAGGACATCCCTGTCTCAGTCCCCTTCCCATGTTCACCGCCCACCCAACCATCCCATTTATTTGTATCCTCATCAACGCCTCTGCATATAAAGTTCTTACCCATCCTACAATTTCTTCTCCAAAACCTATCCTTTCTAAGATATCTAACAGCACCCCTCTATTCACCCTGTCATAAGCCATCTGCCAATCCAGCCCCAACACTCCCCCCCCTTGATTTACTTCAATAAACTCTTTTATTCTACTGTGACCGTTCCTAAAACTTCTCCCTGGTATCCCAAATTGTCCCTCGTGCAACATATTCCCTAAACCTCTTTTGATTCTATTAGCCAAAATCTTTGCAAATATCTTATAGTCAGTACACATGAGCGCAATAGTCCTATAGTCTTTAAACCCCTTTGGTGTTTTACATTTAGGCACTAACACTACAACTCCTGTCCTAACTGACTTCTCCATTACTCCTGTCTCCCTCATGTCATTGAAGACCCTAACTAACACCCCTCTCAGCACCTGCCAGTATTGCATGTATACTTCCCCCGGTAATCCATCTATACCTGGCGATTTTCCAGCCCTTAACCCTTTTACCGCCTCCCAAACTTCTTCTTCCATTATGTCCCCCTCTATTGCCTTCCTATCATCCTCATTCAACCTTCTATTAATTCCCCCTAATAATTGGACACAAGCCCTCTCATCCCTTTCCTCTTCTGCAAACTTCCTACCAAACCAACACTCCGCATAACCAGTCATCCCCTCTGTAGTTTGCAACACTCTTCCCACCTCATACCCCCCCATCTCCTCTTCCACCTCTACAGATGTCAGCAACATACCCTGTCTACGCTTCTGAAATTGCCTCAACACCACCGCAGACGCCTTATCCCCCCTTAACACCTCCATCCCACTTCGTACCCGTAAAGCGTGAAACCTCTCATACTGAATGTCTTTCAGAGCCCTTCTTACTCCCTCCACACTCTCTGCATGCCTTCCCCTGCTTTCCCCACCATAACTATCCCTCAATAAACCCTTTAAATACCTCTGATAACCATACCTATATCGAGCATCCTCCCTTCCCACCTTCTCAAAGTACTCCTTTATCCCCTTCTTCCCACACTCATTCCACCACCTCGCCGCATGTACTACACCCCTCTTCCCCCTCCACAGACCCTCCCACCATCCCTCAAAATCCACCATCCCCTCTACCCTATTAAACATTGCCACGTTAATTTTCCAATAACTCGAGTATACCCTCACAGCCCCCTCCCAACCCGCTTGCATCAACACACCCTTGTGATCTGAAAAACCTACATCCAAACATTCTACTTTCTCCACCCCTACCGCTCTGGAAACATAAATCCTATCCAATCTAGCCGCATAATTGCCCCTAAAAAAAGTGAATTCTACAGGCTCGCCCCGTCCTCCCACCGCATCGACAACCCCCACCACATCCAAAACTTCCCGTAAGATCCTCAAAACACTACCTGTTCCTCTCGGCTCCACGTCCCTTACCCTAATAACACTGTTCCAGTCTCCCGCAATGATGACCACCTGTGGCAGACCCCTGAAAGCATAAATTAATTCATCCCTCACGAATTGTTCCTTGACCCTATTATTTGAAATCGCCGTCATATACACTCCAATAAAACTAACCTGGACCTCCCCCCCATTGACCATCAACCCTCACCACTCTCCCCCTCCCTCTTCCCATGACTGCAATACAAATGGGCACGTGTCCCTAATACCCACAACCACATCCCCCTTGAACAACTCAGAACCTCCCACAAAACACTGATATCCTTTCAACTTTAAATCCCACCCACACCTATAATTGTGCTCTTGAAAAAACACTACATCTACCCTGTACCTAATCAATGTCACTTCTACCCACTTTCGCTTGGCCTCATTTTTAAGGTCATTCACGTTCATACTTAAACACCGGAAGGTAACGGTTGAGGTTTCCCTTTTGGTTTCGGTTGTTTTCTCTCCAAAGTTATACCTGTGACCCCTCCTCTTCCACCCTTCCTGTCACCTCCCATCCCCCCTTTACCCTTATCACCCCCACTACCTCTAGCTCTTGTCTGTTGTCCAACCACAACTTCAGACCAAATTTTCTTACCAGGTCTCTGTGCTGGTGTGAGGACATCATTACCAGCCTCCTCACCAGTTCTCTTCCTAGATTCTCCCCTGTCTCTCTGGTCCTCATTTACCTGCTCATTGTGCACCTCCACCTCCACCTGTATGACATCCAGCACAGCTTTACCACACCCCTCTCCTGCTGCCTCACCTCCACCCACCTGTTCCTGGTTCTGCTCCAGAACCCCAATGCCACACACCTCACTGGTTGACCCCTCCAATGTCAGCTCTTCACCTTCAAGAATCTCATTGAGATCCCTCAAAATCTCAGCCTCCTGACCAGTTATACCTTCCTCTTCCGTGTCTGGCCCAATCTTTTCCCCTTCTGACACCTCCTCCTCCATGCTCCTCCCACTCATCCTTTGTTCCTCCATCTCCGCTGTGTCCACCTCCACGCTCCATGATGTCTTCTCTTCTCCCTGCATCGCCGCACACTCCATGCCTCCTTCTGTTCCATCCTTCGTTACATTCCTTACTTCGTTTCTCTGTCGCTGCTCTGCTCCACCTCGACGCCAATCCTCTCTCCTTTGGCTACACTCAGCAGCCAAGTGACCCGGCTTACCACACAGTCGACATGTCCTCACCTGCCCTGGGTATGTGACGTACACCTGTGTGCAAAAATTCTCCATAAGTACATAAGAGGGAATAGGTTTCCTCAAGGAAATTTTGATGGAGTATGTTCCCTCTAAAGCGCCAGCATATAGCCCCTGCGCCCAGCGTCCTATGTTTACAGCATGTATTATGCCATAACTCTTAAATACATATTTAATATCTTGTTGTCCGGATTCAAAGGGCACATTATGCACCTTAATCCACTTAAAAGTGGCAGAAACATCTTTCAAACATACCTCTAGGCCTTGATGTACCACTAACTTTTTCTCCTGGTATGTATCGACAACTCGTTGATAAGCTGCAGTGCAAGCTAATTTGATGAAGATCCTCCTTGATCCGTTTAATGATATGCCATAAATCTCCTCATGCGATAATCCAAAAGTGTCTCGTATTATTGCAGGCAGTAGAACCTCTGCATTAGACGGATATATGGCACCCTGGACCAAGTCAACACAGACCGTGTTCACTCTCCTCCTGTAACCGACGTCCATCGTTTGAAAATGACGTTGCCTCCAGCTGCCACCAGGGAGCACCACCAGCACACCCGCACACAACCAAGGCTGGGCGTGGAATGAAGTGATCTCAGTAATAGTGTTCTCAGTTGGTGATGCAAGGGAATGTGTATAAAATGTGTGTATGTTCTGTGTGGATGGATTTGAGTTTTTTTTGGATGAATTAGTAAAACTGGAAAAAATTGAGATGACTGATCTTACTGGATTGAGACTAGTGATCTTAGATAATGGTTTGTCATCATATAAAGTTGGTTATAATGATTTGAGGGGGTGTTTATAAAAATGTGATTATGTTATGTCTTAGTTGGGTGTGTTCATGATATGTCTTAGTTGGTGGTGATCGTGACATGGTATTTTGCAGTTATATATTATATTGTGTATATGAGTTAAATTTTTTATTTGTCTTAGATGTTGGATATGGCTCATGTCAGGTATAAGATTGGTGAATATGTCTTAGTGATTATGATATGTCTTAGTTGGAGGCGTATGTATTAGTTGTGATTATGCCATGCATAGGTTTGTTGATGTCTCATGTGTTAGTTGAAGGTGTTCAAATGGTGAATGAGTGATTTGAAGGATAAGTTAGGTTAGGTTAAATGTTATTTGTGGTGTTTGATAGTGTTTTTGAAGGTTAAGTTGTTAGATTAGATGTAATTTTTTTGTTAGGTTAGATGTTGTTAGGTTAGGTTAGGTTAAATGTTATATATTGTTTCAGGAGTATTCAAATGGTGTTTTGGGAGTATTCAAATGATGTATAAGAGTGTTTTGGTGGTGAATGGTGTTGTGTTTTTTGAAAGTGTGTTTTGTATTTTTTGAAAGTGTGTTTTGTGATAGGTTTATGTTCATGTATTTTCGTGTTCATGTTATATCTGAGTTGGAGGTGAGTAGTGATCTTGGTTAGAGTGTTTTGAGGGAAAGTTTGATGATGTCTTGGGAGTATTCAATGGTGATTTTGAGTGATTTGAGGAGATTTTTGTAAAAAAGGGATTATGTTATGTCTTAGTAGGTTGGTGGTGACTGTGTTAGTTTTGGCAATGTGTCATGTTTTAGTTGGAGGTGTATGTCTTATGTCATAGTTGGAAGTGTATGACTTAGTTGTGATTATGCCATGTATAGGTTTGTTGATGTCTCATGTGTTAGTTGAAGGTGAACAATGGTGTATGAGAGTGTTTTGAAGGTTAAGTTAGGTTAGATATTATTTTTTGGTTAGGTTAGGTGTTGTTAGGTTGGGTTAGGTAAAAATTTTATTGATTTGAGGGGATGTTTATAAAAATGTGATTATGATAGTATGTCTTAGTTGGAGGTGTATGTCTTAGATGTGAATATGTCTTGTATAGGTTTGTTGATGTCTCAGGTGTTAGTTGAAGGTGTCTTAGTTTTTGATAATGTTCCATGACTTAGTTGGAGGGTGTATGTCTGTGTTAGTTTTGGTAATGTGTCATGTCTTAGTTGAAGGTGTTCAAATGATGCATGAGAGTGATTTTGAAGGTTAGGTTAGGTTAAATGTTATTTGTGGTGTTTGATAGTGTTTTGAAGGTTAAGTTGTTAGGTTAGATGTTATTTTTTGGGTGGTTGGGTTAGGTAAAAATGTTATGTTATGGTATTATTCAAATGGTGTTTTGATAGTATTCAATGATGTTTTGAGGGTTTTCAAATGATGTATGAGAGGTTTTGAGATGTTGAGGGATGTGAGAATATTTCTTAACAGTTATTGAGAAAAGTATGTGTGTGTGATGGGTGTGATGGTGTTCAAACGATGATTTGGGAGTATTCGTTGTTGATGTATGGGGTATTCAAAGGTGTTTTTGGTGGTGTTCAATGGTGATTGTGTTTTTGAAAGTGTGTTTTAGTGATCATAGTGGTTTTGAGATAAGTGTACTTAGATAATGGTTTTGTCATCTTAAAAAGTTGGTTATAGTGTTTTGAGGGAAAGTTTGATGGTGTTTTGGGAGTATTCAATGGTGTTTTGGTGGTGTTCAATGGTGTTTTGGGTGCATTCAATGGTGTTTTAGTGGTGTTCAATGGTGTTTTGGGTGCATTCAATGGTGTTTTGGGTGCATTCAATGGTGTTTTGGTGGTGTTCAATGGTGTTTTGGGGGAATGTGTAAAAATGTGATCTTAGTGAAAGTATTCATACTTTAAATGATCTTGTTCTAAATGATCTTAGTGTTTTGAGATGAGTGATTTTGGGGCGAGTGTAGTTTGGTGTATGAGTTAGAGGTGTTTTAAATGTTATTTGACAGTATTCAATGTCGTTTTCACAGTAATCAATGATGTTTTGGGGGTATTCAAATGATGTATAAGAGTGTTTTGGAGGTGTTCCAATGCATTTCTTGGTTATATTGAGTATAAAATGTGTGTATGTTCTGTAGAGATGGATGTGGCATTTTGATGAATTAGTAAAACGGGGAAAAAATTGTGGGTGGGAGATGGGGTAATGGGTGAAGTGTGTGTGTGTGTGTGTATGTGTATGAGGTAGAGAGAAGGTGAGGTCATGGCCTCAAGCGCTGGGGTGGGTCTGTGATCTTCTCAGAGATAACAAAACGTACCTCGCCAGTCGTCTAAGAACATTTGAACATAGTGGAACTTATAGAAATGTTGTTGGTTATTATAATTTTTTTTGACGAAAACGAGAAAAATTGTAAGTGATCTGGGTGTTGTGGATGAACTAATTTTTTTTTATTTTTTAATGAAAACGAGAAAAAATATCGTGGTATGTAAAATTGTGATATGTTGTGGGTATTAAAACAACTGAAAATTAACGTATTAGCAATATTGAGAAAGTTTCTGATCATTTAGTAATTTTTATAATGAAAACGAGAAAAATGTATCTTTTTAGCCTGTTACCTGAAAACGGGGAATATATGTACAGAAAGTGTGGAAAATAAATGAAGGAGAAATTAATGTGTGTGTTAGTGTTATCCTATGTCAGTGACGTCACACCACACCTGGGCTCCCTTGATTGAACTTGTTGGTGACCCCGGTGATGACGTCACACCTCGCCTGTTTCACCCTGTTCTTTTAGCTCATTTTACTTAAAGAGAGACCCCATAGGGATACTTGTACTCCTGTAGGGGGATCTCAATCTTGATTAATTATTGAAAAACGAGAATTTTTTTACCATACCCCATAGGGGGTTATCGAGGGGCATTTTTTAGTTCAATTTAAAAGAGAGGAAATAATATTACCCCATAGGGGGAACTCAAGTCTTAGTTCAATTTACTTAAAGAGAGGAAATGGAGAGGAGATGGAGCAGGAATAATGAGGAGATAGAAGAGGATGTGACTTTTTGATGAATTAGTAAAATCAGGAAAAAAAATTGTGGTTGGGAGATGGGGAGGTTTATCTTGATCCAAGGAAATGGAGTAGGAATATTGGGTTTAGAAGGTATGGGTGATGGAAGTGGATGTGACTTTTTGATTAATTAGTAAAACGGGAAAAAATTGTGGGTGGGAGATGGGGTGGATGATCTTGATCCAAGGAAGTGGAGTCTTCCCCAAAATTTAAATGAAAATCGAGGTAAATCTTGATCTGAGGAATTGGAAATCCCTCTAAAATTCATAAAATTTGGTTCTTAGAAGGTGTGGGCGGGGAAGGTAAGGGTGGGAGATGGGGAGGGTGATCTTGGTCCAAGGAAGTGGAGTAGGAATATTGGAGTTAGAGGGTGTGGGTGTGACTTTTTGATGAATTAGTAAAAACGAGAAAAAATGAAGGTGGGAGATGGGGTGGATGATCTTGATCCAAGGAAGTGGAGTCTTCCCCAAAATTTAAATGAAAATCGAGGTAAATCTTGATCTGAGGAATTGGAAATCCCTCTAAAATTCATAAAATTTGGTTCTTAGAAGGTGTGGGCGGGGAAGGTAAGGGTGGGAGATGGGGAGGGTGATCTTGGTCCAAGGAAGTGGAGTAGGAATATTGGAGTTAGAGGGTGTGGGTGTGACTTTTTGATGAATTAGTAAAAACGAGAAAAAATGAAGGTGGGAGATGGGGTGGATGATCTTGATCCAAGGAAGTGGAGCAGGAGTATTGAGCTTAGAGAGTGTGGGCGGGAGATGGGTAGGGTGATCTTGATCCAAGGAAGTGGAGCAGGAATATTGGGGGGATGGAAGTGAATGTGACTTTTTGATGAAATTCCAAAGTAGGTAAAACTCAAGTCTTAATTCAATTTACTTAAAGAGAGGAAATAATATTGCCCTTATAGGGGGGATCTCAAAACTTGATCCAAGGAGATGGAGGGGTAAAATGAAAATTCGAAAAAAAAATCGAGGAGCAGGGGCGATCCGCAGCAGAAGGCACTGCAGAAGGCAGCGAGGGGCGCGAGCGGGGCGCGGGCAAGGGCACGGGGCGCGGGCGAACGGGTGTGGCGGGGCGGGGCCGCGAGCGCACGGAAGGAGACCGCTCAGGGATGAGGAGCTCAGGGGGGGGGGTGACCGCCGCCATTTTGAGCCATACAGAAGAAATGTCTACTACTACTCATCACTATAGCAAGTGGTGTCACAACAGGATATTTCATTAGAGTAATAGATTGCAATACCTCCCCCAACTTGGTTTGGTCTGCAATTGTGTATTGCTGTGTATCCTGTTAGGGAGTAGATATCTACTGTATCCTGCTTAAGCCAGGTTTCAGTAAGAACAATACATGTGAAGGTTGTCTTAAGGGAATCAAAGAGGGCAAGGAGGTCATCATAGTTAATAGTGGACTGGCATGGGTGGCATCCTGGGTGTTAGTGGACTGGTGTTGGTTGCATCCTGGGTGTTAGTGGACTGGTGTGGGTGGCATGCTGGGTGTTAGTGGACTGGTGTGGGTGGAATCCTGGGTGTTAGTGGACTGGTGTGGGTGTCATCCTGGGTGTTAGTGGACTGGTGTGGGTGTCATCATGGGGGTTATTGGACTGGTGTGAGTGTCATCCTGGGTGTTAGTCTTATAAAACATATTTGAGGTAAATTATAAACTAACTTAATTATGAAGCCTGGTCACAGACCGGGCCGCAGGGGCGTTACCCCTGGAACTCTCTCCAGGTAAACTCCAGGTAATAATAAAAGATAAATAACTTGACATATATTATTGTACAATAACTCTCAGTGTTATCTATAATAAAACCAGCTATTGTATCTTTGTTGATACTTCAAAATTTATGATATTTTGGAAATTATCTTAAATACGTATGTGGGTTAAATGACTCAATGAAATAAAATATATTAGTTTGTCTTCAAAATATGTTTTTTTTTTTAATTTTTGAACATAAACAATAATATTTTCTTTTACTATTCTCCTATTAAGTATAATAAGAATTTTAATTAACTTTTAGAAAGTTTCAAACGTCACTTAAGACATAAATGCGAATTATGTTTTTGTGTATTTTTTAAAATATTTAATGTAAATTATTACAAAAGTTAAAAAACACCTATATAACAATTTAAAGTAAGACAAAAGAGGTAATAATATTTTTATATTAAAAACCTGAACTTTAGAAAACCAATAATCAAAGATATAGTAATAGTAAAATTTATTTTGAAAACTCAAGGGTTATAAATTATTATTTAAATTCCATTAAGTATAATTAATATATTTATATATGCATTATGTATTCCTGTAATTATGATTATTACCTGTCCATAATAGAAACATCTGCAACGGTCGCGTCGATCACCATGCCCAGCCCTTCTAGGGCAGGGTAGGTGATAAGGCTGGAGCTTGCTACCATCTGTGCAACGTCAGCCTCCTTGGGGCGGGGAAGGTGGCAGACCAGAGTGGCCTTTCATCTATCTACCACCTGCCTCGTGCTGGTGGGGAATGTGGCTAGGCCTGGGGCCAGTTGGTCCCGCCGATGAGGGGTACCCCCTCCCATGGGAGACGTAGGTCTCTGATACTCCCACGCCAGGGAGCCGGAGCCGGGTCGCCATCTGGTAAAGACCCGGGCCGGGAGAATTCCTGGTGAATCAACACCTCCTCCAAACATCTGCAAGATGGAGAGGAAATTATGTTGTATCCCAAGATAATTATTTAACCTGCGTCGAGGAACCTCCATACATGAAGCTTGGTAGATCACTGGATGCTGGGGTAGATTAGTTGATCATCCTGGGTGTTGGTGGATTGGTGTAGGTGGCATCCTGGGTGTTAGTAGACTGGTGTGGGTGGCATCCTGAGTGTTAGTGGACTGGTGTGGGTGGCATCCTGGGTGTTAGTGGACTGGTGTGGGTCGCATCCTTGGTGTTAGTGGAATGGTAAGGGTGGCATCCTGGGTGTTAGTGGACTGGTGTGGGTCGCATCCTGGGTGTTAGTGGACTGGTGTGGGTGGCATCCTGGGTGTTAGTGGACTGGTGTGGGTCGCATCCTTGGTGTTAGTGGACTGGTGTGGGTCGCATCCTTGGTGTTAGTGGAATGGTAAGGGTGGCATCCTGGGTGTTAGTGGACTGGTGTGGGTCGCATCCTTGGTGTTAGTGGACTGGTGTGGGTGGCATCCTGGGTGTTAGTGGACTGGTGTGGGTCACATCCTGGGTGATAGTGGCCTGGTGTGTGTGGCATCCTGGTGTTAGTGGACTGGTGTGGGTGTCATCCTGGGTGTTAGTAGACTGGTGTGGCTGGCATCCAGGGTGTTAGTGGACTGGTGTGGGTGGCATCTGTGGGGAATTAAGAGAGATTGTCTATCTGGGACACCACCACTTGCATCAAACAATCTCGCGGGGAGCTGACCGACTAGTATAATTTTACCGCAGTCACTCCCTTGAGGCATGTGAGAAAACTTGAGCCACCCTGGTCACTGAGATAGCTTCCTTCGATAATTTCACACCCTCTGAACTCACTCACGCTCTAGACCAGTGCAAATAAATCTGAATAGACAATAATAATTATGGTATGATTAATTTTAAGTGGACTGTATGGTTTTAGATATAGGATATAGGACTGATTGAGGAGAAGGAGAGAGCACAATTAATTAATATTCACTCACCCTTTATCTGCGTCTTGGGTGTTCACTGGAGATCTTCATCATTCCCACCGCAGACACACAATATCTCAACATACCTACTGGCCAGCTAGTACGAGGACAATGTACATACTTACGGTGGGAAGCCGCATTCTTGTTGATGTGCTTCGATAGATCTCGTGATCTTGCTCGGTCGATATAGTTCGTCTGTCAAGATGATGGTATGGGTTGTCTGGCGGAGTCAAAGAAGATTAATTTCCTTGATCTCTTTACGCCCACGGGACCGGGCGTTACTTAACATGTGGTTGATCGGAGAAGCGATTCATATCCTCTCGCTATTTCCCTGTATTACCGTTGATACGTATAACTTAAATCGCTATATACACTATGGCTTAATGCCCCACTAGTTTATACACATTCACCGTCTCTATACCGAAATTCAGAGTCGATGAGTGGAGATAGAAACGACCATCTCTTTCATATCCAACATGGCGGTCAAGGATGGCGTCCCTTCACTAGCCGACACCCGGCACATTCACTTCCAATTATTTACAAATCTGCTTCACTAGATTCAATGTCTCACCGTATTCATTAAGTATATTCAGGTCACTTCTATTATGAAAACACCCGGAATCAGGGTTTACGAACGTATCTTGTCTTTTCGTTGCATCACTAGATCCTAATTAGGCTTAAACTCGATACCCAATTAAGCTGGGACCACATGTTATTTCACCAAATTGTCGCCCGAATATCAGACTTTCCGGACCGAATGTGTCACGAATTACGCATCGCACACTTTGATATCACTCCATATTAGGAGGTGAAGTAATTAAGTTCGGTGTGGATGACGCAATCGCCAAATTCCCGAAGGCATCCCGCCCATATCTTGAGTTTAGGCCTCTCCACACGCGACTGCCTCGCTCTCTGCCCTCCCTTGACCCAGCTCCGCGTACCCACGCGACGTCGGGATGGTTCTAATCTCATTTCCACATAACGTGGAACCACCAGCAGTACATTAAACATATTTATTCATATTGGAAAGTTTATCAATTACAACTTTCAGAAAATACAAATATTTTCCACAGCATCCTTTACGTTTGTAAACTTGTGTGGGTGGCATCCTACGTGTTAGTAGACTGATGTGGGTTTCATCCTGGGTGTTAGTGGACTGGTGTGGGTGGCATCCTGAGTGTTAGGGGCCTTGTGTAGGTTGCATCCTGAGTGTTTGTTTATTGGTATGGGTGGCATCCTTGGTGTTACTGGACTGGTGTGGATGGCAAACTTTGTGTTAGTGAACTGGTGTGGGTGGCATCCTGGATGCTATTGGACTGGTGTAGGTGGCATCCTGGTTGTTAGTGGACTGGTGTAAATGGCTTTCTGGGTGTTAGGGGACTGGTGTGTGTTGCATCCTGAGTGTCTACCTACTGGGGCTCGCAGGACCCTATGTCTTGCCCTCATACAATGTCATATTGACTACGCTTGCTCTTCATGGTACTCTGCCTTGACAAAAAAAAATGAAAGATAAACTGCAAATCACACAGAACAAAATGGTAAGATTCATCCTGGACCTGGGACCAAGAGAACATGTAGGCCAGGATGAATTACAACAATTGGATATGCTGAATATTGAAGACAGAGTAAAACAACTTAAGTTGAAGCAAGTTTATAAAATTGCTCACAAACAGTGTCCAGAATATCTTGCTGCCAATTTTGTCAAGGCTGGGAACCAAAGCAGTCATAGTACTAGGGGGAGAGAACACAACTTTGTAGTACCCACAGTCACTGGCCAGGCTTCAAACACCTTTTATTGTACAGCAATAAAGGAATGGAACAGACTGCCTGCACATGTCAAAGCTAGTCATAGCATGAGCCAGTTCAAGAAGAGAACCAAAAGGTACCTAATGAATGTAGCGACAGAAAGGGACGAGAATGATGTTTAGTTTTTTTTAGATAACATACATGTACATGTAAATAACTCTTTTTACGTTATTCCTTTTAATTCTAGTATAATAACTAGTACTGTATCCACTAGTGTCTAATATTAAGGTATTAAATGGACCCCAATGGAAATAAGTCACTCTGTCTGACTTTTTGGGTTATCCTACGTTCTCTACACATATGCTGCTATGTATGATGATCTATGTAACTGGATTTGTGTATACCTGAATAAACTTACTTACTTAGTAGACTGGTGTGGGTGGCATCCTGAGTTTTAGTGGACTGGCGTGGGTGGCATCCTGGTTATTAGTGGACTGGTGTGAGTTGCATCCTGAGTTTTAGTGGAATGGTGTGGGTGGCATCATAGGTGTTAGTTGAGTGGTGTGGGTGGTATCCTTGTTATTAGTGGACTGGGGTGGGTGGCATCCTGAGTGTTAGTGGACTGGTGTTGGTTGCATCCTGGGTGTTAGTGGACTGGTGTGGGTGGCATGTTGGGTGTTAGTGGACTGGTGTGGGTGTCATCCTGGGGTTAGTGGACTGGTGTGGGTGTCATCCTGGGTGTTAGTCTTATAAAACATATTTGAGGTATATTAAAAACTAACTTAATTTTGAGGCCTGGTCACAGACCGGGCCGCAGAAGCGTTGACCCCTGGAACTCTCTCAGGTAATAATAAAAGATAAATAACTTGACATGTATTATTGTACAATAACTCTCAGTGTTATCTATAATAAAACCAGCTATTGTATCTTTGTTGACACTTCCAAATTTATGATATTTTGTGGGTTAAATGACTCAATGAGGATCGACACCATGCCTAGCCCTTCTAGGGCAGGGTAGGAGCCTGAGCCAGAGCTTGCTTTCACCTGCGGCTCACAAGACTGCTATTCCCCTTTAGCTCCCCTGGGGCAGGGAAGATGGCAGACCAAAGATGGGCCTAGCTTCTCCCTACGAGCCCCGTGAGGGCGGGAATGTGGCTAGGCCTGGGGACCTTGGTCCCACAGATGAGGAGTCCCAGTACCTCCTCCATGCAGACATTAGTCTGAGATACTCCCGAGAAGGAGCCAAGGCCGGGCCACCACTTGGACAAGGCCCGGGCCAGGAGAGTCCTGGCGAATCAACAAGAAGAAGAAGACTCAATGAAATAAAATATATTAGTTTGTCTTCAAAATATTTTTTTTAATTTTTAATTTTAACAATAATATTTTCTTTTACTATTCTCCTATTAGGTATAATAAGAATTTTAATAAACTTTTAAAAAGTTTCAAACGTCACTATGACATATATGCGAATTATGTTTTTGTGTATTTTTAAAAATAATGTAAATTTTTACAAGAGTTAAAAACACTTTATAACAATTTAAAGTAAAACAAAATAGGTAATAATTTTTTTATATTAAAAACCTGAACCTTTGAAACCAATAATAGAAGATAAAGTAACAATAAAATTTACTTTGAACAGCAGCAATGTCAATGATTCGAGTAGATAAGTTGCGATAATGTTAGTTCATCTCACATTCAATATGGCGGCCCGGGATGGTGTCCCTAGGGTGGCGTCCCTTTCACTCGGCGACACCAATACATTCAACTACAATTATTTACAACTCTGCTTCACCAGATTCACCATTTCACAATATCCATCGAACATATTTCAGTCTCTTCTAATACGAAAACCACCCAGCATCAGGGTTTACGACTTTATCCTGTCGTATGGTCGCTTCACTGGAATTCAAATTAGGCCTAAGCCAGCATCCCTAGCCGGCGGCTTTCACTATTTCACAATTACTGCCCTATTACTGGGCCTTCTGGACCGATTGTCCCACTTTATACACGTCGCACACTTTGATATCGCTCCATATTACGAAAGGAGGTCTTCTTCTTCTTCTTGATTCGCCGGGACTCTCCCGGCCCGGGCCTTGTCCAAGTGGTGGCCCGGCCTTGGTTCCCTTTCTCGGGAGTATCTCAGACTAACGTCTGCCATGGGAGGAGGTACTTGAGACCTCCTCATCTGTGGGACCAACGGTCCCCAGGCCTAACCACATTCCCGCCTCACGGGGCTCGTAGGAGACTAGGCCCATCTGGTCTCCATCTTCCCCGCCCCAAGGGAGCTAATGGGAATAGCAGTCTTATGAGCCGCAGGTGAAAGCAAGCTCTGGCTCAGGCACCTACCCTGCCCTAGAAGGGCTAGGCATGAGTGTCGATGAAAGGAGGTAATTAAGTCCGGTTTGGTGGTCGTAACCTCCACGTTCCCTCAGCCATTACCTGGTATCTGGTCGCTAGGCCGGTTTTCACTGATTGCCTCCCCTCTCCCTCTGCCTCTCTGCCCAGCATCTTTCCGCGTTCTCCCCGCTAGTACGATGGTTCTTGGCTTATACCCACATAAGCGTTAAGCTACCAGCGGTACATTAAGGATATCTGTTTATATTGGAAAGTTTATCAATTATAACTTTCGGAAAATACCAATATTTTCCACAGGTAGTATGTCAGTGTTGTCAGTTGTGGTCTGTATACCTTGTACATGTACTGGTAGTAAATAAAGATATTATTACGTGTACGTATACGTATTATTATTTTGGGTTGACTTAAGAAAATAAAATATATTAGTTACTCTTCAAAATATGGTTTTTTTAATCGTTGAACGTAAACAATAATAATTTTTTAGTCGTTTCCTATTTTGTATATAAACATTATGTTATATTTATAGTAATGCTCAAGAATTTTTTAAGAAGTAAATATGAATGTTAAGTGTATTAAAAATTTAAATATTTATATAAAATTATCAAAGAATAAAAAAAATCTTATATAATATATTGTAGTCACGCAAAAAATGTAATTTATTGCTTATAGTCTCACCTCCATAATTTAAAAGACGTCAGGGCGTTCACCATCCCAGCCCTTCTAGGGCAGGGTAGGTGCCAAGGCTGGAGCTTGTTACCATCTGCGGCTCGCAAGCCTGCCCTTCCCGTCAGCCTCCTTAAGACACTCATGGCCCAGGGTCGCAGAGCCACCATCAACTGGATCCCAAGCCATGTGGGTATCCCAGGCAATGATGCAGCAGATGAGGCTGCTAAGGCCGCAACGCTCGAGGCACAGCCACATGGTGCAATCGCCATCAGCCTCAGCCAGATTATGCTATGGGCTACCAGTGCGGCCAGGCGCCCACTTCCTGACCCTGGGGATTCCCGGAGCCGCCGCTGGTATGACAGGGCGACTAACAGGGCACCCCTCCAACCATTCAGGAAGCAGCCCAGGGAACTGCGGGTGGCTGTCCACCGCCTGCGCTTAGGGTATCCCACCACTGCACAGATCATTGAACAAGCAAGAAGGGCTCTGTGCCCACTGTGACCGGATGGTTTCCACTCCCCTGGTGCACTACCTGTTAGACTGCCCAGCTACATTGCCCCTTCGCCGCAGACACTTCCCGATGACCGGTGGGGCGGGCCCGGGAAGATGAGGCGGCACATCTGGTGTACTTGGCTGTAAAGATTTGGAGACCTTACTCCCAGTCATTGCATGTCACCCGCCCCCCCCGCTGACGTCACTGTGAAGGCCTGCTGAGGGCCTCCGTTGCACCCTGCACCAACTACCATTGGAGCAACTACCTTTTGGGACTTCCTTTGTCCATAGATTCGGAGAGGACCCCTCTTCCCACCAAAGGAATACCACACTTGTACCTTTAACGTTGATACATGACACTTCCTACAGGGGAACCGATGCCGGGTCGCCAAATTGGAAGAGACCCGGGCGGGATCCATACCGGCAGATCATATAGAATAGAATATAATTTAAAGATCTATTACTGCTAATTTTGAAAACCTTAGGGTTATTAATGTATACGTACTGTATTTCATATTCACTAACCATCATTAATTTATTATAATTATTATATGGCCGGCATATAAACCCTACAAAGCATACTCTGACTCTTCCCCATCCACCTTTACTATACGTTCCCTCCACACTCCTCCCATGCTATCAAATGAAAAGGGCTTGACACCTTTATCACTACCACACCCCCCCCCTTTAATCTCCCTGAAGACCCAGCATATACATCATATCCTTCCAA
>WNWK01021876.1:0-33469 GCA_009830355.1 Cherax destructor | reverse complement strand
CTCTGAGGATTTGGGTGGTGTTCAGATGAGTGACACTTGGCAGACACAAGTGGAATAGCGTGGATTTGGGTTGGTGTCGGATGCGGGGAAGGTTTTTTAGAGAGGGAGTCATAAAGGGGGGTCCCAGGGACAGAGGGTCGGTCACACGGAGAAAAGGGGTGTTGTGTAACAAGAGAAAAGGGTGTCTGATGAACGGAAGAGAACGGTCTGACTAGAGTGTGGTGGTGTCCTGTGTGACACGTTGATGGCAGGACATCTGACACTTGCACTGAATTTTTATGACTGTTTTACTTGTGATTTTTTACTACGTTGTAAATGTGTATAGAGATATATGTTTTTACACAGATTATATAGATTTATGATTTTATTCAGAGTACTATATGTTTATATATTAATATAATATAATAAATATTGAAAATCTGATAGTTTACTCAGTGCCCCAAACAGTCGCTTATTACAAATGCTTCTTTATTTGTAATACAAGCTCATTGCTCCCGGCATTTTAGTCGCTCAAAACGACACGCATAGCTTACGGAGGAAAGATTCTTTTCCAATTCCCATGGACAATAGAGAAAAAAAAAAGAACAAGAGCTATTAAGAAAGAAAAAACCTAGAAGTGTGTATGTATATATATGCATCTGCATGCCTGTGTAGTGTGACCTAAAGTGTAAGTAGAAGTAGCTAGATATACCTGTTATCCAGCATGTTTATGAGACAGAAAAAAGACACCAGCAGTCCTACCATCATGTAAAACAGTTTCAGGTTTCTGTTTCACAGTCACCTGGCAGGACGGTAGTACCTCCCTGGGTGATGCTGTCTACCAACCTACTACCTATAGTAAGTATTAATCTGCCAGAAATGTTCAGGTATGATAGTGACTTTGTTTTTAACAAAATTTTATAAAATGTAAATCATACATTGTAACCTTCTAGAGAAATAAAAATTGTATTGTTGTATACATGTTTACAGTACTATGTTATATTTTAAATTTTGATAAACTACTCTTAGCAAATAAAGGCACTCCTCACTTAATGACCGATCTGTTAAATGACCACTCGGACTTACCACCAGCTGTCTAACCAGTATGTAAACCTAAGTAATGTATATTACAGCTGATTTCCTCTGTTCTGTTTATTGCAGTATACAGTACACTACAGTATAAACATTTAAAAATATTTTTTTTTTCAACAAGTTGGCCGTCTCCCACCGAGGCAGGGTGACCCAAAAACAAAGAAAATCCCCAAAAGAAAATACTTTCATCATCATTCAACACTTTCACCACACTATCTTTGCAGAGGCGCTCAGATACGACAGCTGAGAATAGTCCCTCCAAGCTGTCACTATCCCAGACCCCTCCTTTAAAGTGCAGGCATTGTACAGTGGACCCTCGGTTAACGAATACCCCGGAAATCGTGCAATTATGTAAGTATAATTTTGTAAGTTCTTGTGGAAGTGTATTTTTGGGGGTCTGAAATAGACTAACCTACGTGAAATTTTTCCTTAAGGGAGTAAATTCGTTCGGTAATGGCACTTGAGCAGACTTCAGGAGTGAAGTTTTTACGAAACTCGGGGGTCCACTGTACTTCCCATTTCCAGGACTCAAGTCCAACTAAATCAATTAACTGGTTTCCCTCCCTCCCTTCACAAAATGTTACCCTGCTCACACTCCAACAGCTTGTCAGGTCCCAAAAACCATTTGTCTCCATTCACTCCTATCTAACACACTCACACACACTTGCTGGAAGTCCAAGCCCCTCGCCCACAAAACCTCCTTTACCCCATCCCTCCAACCTTTTCTAGGACGACCCGCACCTTCCTTCCCCTACAGATTTATACGCTCTCCAAGTCATTCTACTTTGATCCATTCTCTCTAAATGACCAAACCATCTCAACAACCCCTCTTCAGCCCTCTGACAAATACTTTTAGTAACTCCACACCTCCTAATTTCCACATTCCAAATTTTCTGCATAATATTTACACTACACATTGATCTTAGACAGGACATCTCCACTGCCTCCAGCCGCCTCCTCGCTGCAGCATTTGCAACCCATGCTTCACACCCATATAAGAGTGTTGGTACCACTATACTTTCGTACATTCCCTTCTCTGCCTCCATGGATAACGTTCTTTCTCTCAACAGATACCTCAACGCACCACTCACCTTTATTCCTACATCAATTCTATGGTTAACCTCATCCTTCATAAACCCATCCGCTGACATGTCAACTTTTAAATACAGTGGACTCTCGGTTAACAAAAGGTTTAGTTAACAAAAATCAGTTACAAAGCTTTTTCGCTATCGGATAGCGAAAAAAGCTTGTTTGGCGAAACGTATTAGACCTGTCCTCCTGCTCCGCGCCTGGCCTGCGCCTGCGCAAGACGCCAGTGTAGCATTGTTTACCATTGAGAGAACATTACTCAGTGCACTCTTTCAAACATTCACAATACATTTGGTGTCTTTTTGGTGGTTTAGTGATTGTCACTGTGAAATAAGTCACCATGGGTCCAAAGAAGCTTCCTAGTGGCACCCTGTGGTAAAGAGAGTGAGGAACACCATCGAACTGAAGAAGGAGAGTGTTGAAAAATATGAGAGTGGTGTACGTCTGAGTGATCTTGCCAGGATGTACAAGAAAAGTGCATCTACTATCAGCACTATCCTGGCAAAGAGAAATGAGATCAAGGAAGCTAATGTTGCAAAAGGGGTTAATTTGTTAACAAAACAAAGATCGAAAACAGTGGATGAGGTTGAGAAGTTACTGATGGTGTGGATCAATGAAAAACAGATAGCGGGTGATAGTACAGTGGACCCCAGTTAACGAAAAAAATTCATTGCAGAAGCCTGCTCAAGTGCCATTACCGAACGAATTTACGTCCTTAAGAAATAATGTCATTTAGGATAGTCTATTTCATACCCCCAAAAATACACTTCCACAAGCACTTACAATATTATTCTTACATAATTGCACAATTTCCGGGTGTTCGTTAACCGGGGTTCCACTGTATTTCCATGGCGATAATTTGTGAAAAGGAAAGGAAATTGCATGCAGATATTGTCAAGACAATGCCTGGAACCAGTGGTGATGCGAGTGATTTTAAAGCCAGTAAAGGCTGGTTTGACAGGTTTAAGAAACGTAGTGGCATACACAGTGTTGTGAGGCATTGTGAGGCAGCCAGCTCAGACAAACGTGCAGCAGAAAAATTTGTGCAGGAATTCCAGGGGTTCATACACACTGAAAATTCAAACCATAACAAGTGTTTAATTGTGATGAAACATGCCTGTTTTAGAAGAAAATTTCCAACAGGACCTTCATTACTCAGGAGGAAAAGGCACTGCCAGGACACAAGCCTATGAAAGACAGACTAACTCTTATGCTTTGTGCCAATGCCAGTGGTGATTTTAAAGTGAAGCCTTTACTGGTGTATCACTTAGAAAATCCCAGACCCTTCAAGAAACACAGTGTTGACAAGAATAAATTGTGTGTGCATTGGAAGGCTAACACCAAGGCATGGGTCAATACAGAGATTTTCAAGGAATGGTTGACTGGAGTGTTTGGCCCTAGTGTGAAGAAATACCTCCTGAAAAGAAATTGCCACTCAAGTGCCTCCTGGTACTGGACAATGCTCCTGCTCATCCTCACAACTTGCAGGAGTTGTTGCCTGACAACTTAAATTTCATCAGAATGAAGTTCTTGCCACCTAACACCACTCCTCTCATCCAGCCCATGGACCAGCAGGTCATTGCAAACTTCAAGAAACTGTACACCAAAGCAGTGTTTCAGAGGTGCTTTAATATGACCAATGACTCTGCATTGACCCTAAGAGAGTTTTGGAAAGATCACTTCAATATTGTGCATTGCCTAGGCCTTATAGGTAAGGCTTGGGAGGAAGTGACTTCCAGGGTTTTGAACTCTGCTTGGAGACCACTGTGGCTGGATTGTGTTGAAAAGAGGGATTTTGATGGATTTGAGGTTGACCCTGACGATCCTGTGCCTGTTGTGGAAGATGTTGTGGAAGATATTGTGGCATTGGGGAACAGCCTGAGGATGGAGGTGAGTGGTGAGGATGTGGAAGAGTTGGTGGAGGAGCACAGGATAGAGCTAACAACTGAAGAGCTGCAAGAGGTTCATCTGGAACAGCAACAGACCACAGCTGAGGTTATTGCTTCACAGGAGGAGGGAGAGAGAGGAGGAGGTGCCTTCTTCAGAGATTAAAGAAATGTGTTCTATGTGGAGTAGGTTGCAGACATTTGTTGAAAGACACCACCCTGAGCAAGCTGAAATGAGTCTTCTGTGCAACCACTTCAGTGACAGAGCCATGTTGCACTTCAGGAAATTATTAAAGAGTCGCCAGAAACAGAGGACTCTGGACAGTTATTTTTCTAAGAAGAGTTCTAGTGACTTTCAAGCTGGTCCTAGTGGCATTAAAAGACCAAGAAGGGAAGTAACCCCAGAGAGGGACTTGTTACCTGAAGTCCTTTTGGAGGGGGATTCCCCTTCCAAACAATAACACCCTGCCCCTGGCATCATCTCTGTCTTCCAGATGACTGCAAGTCTCTTCAATAAAGGTAAGTAAATGTTATTTATATTATATTTATTGTGAATATTTTTTTGTGGAACGGATTAATTGTATTTACATTATTTCTTAGGGGAAATAAGGGTTCGGATTACGAAAGTTTCGGATTGAGTAATAGCTCCTGGAACGGATTAATTGCGTTAACCAGGGGTTTACCTGGAGTTTACCTGGAGAGAATTCCAGGGGTCAATGCCCCTGCGGCCCGGTCTGTGACCAGGCCTCCTGTTGAACCAGAGCCTGATCAACCAGGCTGTTACTACTGGCTGCACGCAGTCCAACGTACGAACCACAGCCTGGCTGGTCAGGTACCGACTTTAGGTGCCTGTCCAGGGCCTGCTTGAAGACAGACAGCCAGGGGTTTGTTGGTAATCCCCCTGATGTATGCTGGGAGGCAGTTGAACAATCTTGGGCCCCTGACACTTATTGTGTTGTCCCTCAACGTGCTAGTGGCACCCCTGCTCTTCATTGGGGGGATGTTACATCGCCTGCCGAGTCTTTTGCTTTCGTAGGGAGTGATTTTTGTGTGCAAGTTTGGTACTAAGCCCTCGAGAATTTTCCATGTGTATATAATAATGTATCTCTCCCGCCTGCGTTCTAGAGAGTACAGGTTTAGGAACTTCAAGCGTTCCCAGTAGTTGAGGTGGTTTATCGCACTTATGCATGCCGTGAAGGTTCTCTGCACATTTTCAAGGTCAGCAATTTCACCCACCTTGAAAGGTGCAGTTAGTGTGCAGCAATATACCAGCCTAGATAGAACAAGCAATCTGTAAAGTGTCTACATGGGCTTGGCATCCCTGGTTTTGAAGGTTCTCATTATCCATCCTGTCATTTTTCGAGCAGATGTAATTGCTACTTTGTTATGGTCCTTGAAGGTGAGATCCTCTGACATGATCACTCCCAGGTCTTTGACATTAGTTTTTTGCTCTATTGTGTGGTTGGAATTAGTTTTGTACTTCGATGAGATTTTAATTTCAGCCAGCCTGCCGAATACATAAGAAGGAACACTGTAGCAGGCCTACTGGCCCATGCAAGGCAGGTCCATGTCACCCCCCAACTTTGACCAATGACCCACCTAGTCAGGTCACATCCTCTGAAGGAAGGAGCATAGCATCAGACCTAGTAGCACAAGCTAGTCAGGTCCAACTCACACCCACCCACAGCCACTCATATATTAATCTAACCTATTTTTACTTTCCTCTTATCAAATCAAGCAGAAACAGGCTTTTGGGGTAGATGTGATAGAAGGGGTCGTGCGGCGTGTGCACAGTAAAAAAAAATTCCCTCCCTAAAAGTGATAATAAAAAAAAAAAACTCTGACCGTTTTTTTGGGTTTTTAAAACACGACTTTGCAGTCTATTTTTTAGGGTATTTAGCTTGTATTTGTTTTCTTAGTCTCAAAGTGGAAAATGTTCGTTTTTGGTCGGTTCAAAAGAACAAATCACCCATGCGTCAATACACAAACTGGAGAGTCTAATATTTTGCACAAGGGGTGATATTATTTAACCATTTTTCAATGATGCAGTTGTATACATAACAGTAAATCTTCTTTTTTTTGTGAGAAAAAAAATTCAAAATGGAAAGCAAAAGTAATGAAAGGGAAGAGCCGGGAGGGGGACTAATGAAAAAGATGTTATTTTAGTGCCAGGAACGCTGCCTTGTTTATTCTGGACCCTTTTTTGAAATTGGAACGTTTGAAATTTGTGTGAAATTGGCCAAATTGTTTTTCTGACCACTTTTTTGGGTAGTTGAAATTGGTAAAAGGGGGTTTTCTTGTACTCAATCGATAGAAGAAATGGCGTTCTAGCAAAATAGCTAAAATTTTAGAGACTGAAAATTGGGAAATTTTGCTGAAAATAGGGCTCAAAGTGGGCAAAATTGCCGATCGTAAATATCATGGATACCGCTAATTCAAAGCAAAATTTCCCGTTAGTTTTCTATCCAATTTCTAATTTTTGTGGCTTTAGATCGGAAAAGATTTTTATCATTTCTAAGAAAAAAAAAATTTTTTTTTTTTTAAATTTGGACCCTGAAAACGATTTTCAGAGCCCCCATGGCCCGGGTTAATACTCCCACAATCAGGGCGCAGACCTTCTCCATGTCGGCGACCAGGCCTGCACTAAATTTAAGGAATAAAAAATAAAACGTAGCTCTACATTCGGTCAGCTACATGAGTAAACTATATCTACGTGTGGACATTTTAAAAAGGTTAAAATCACTAAGAGTGTGTTATTAGTCTTGAAGATGCCATATTAAAAACGATAAAAAAATAATAATCACTTGGGGGGCATTAATAATGATAAAAAAACCAATAATAATCACTCTGGCTATAAAATTTTAAACAGTCAACATAAGAAAAAGAAAGGAGGAACACTGCAGGGCCTGTTGGCCCATACTGGCAGGTCCTTCACATTCCACCCCACTAATAGAATATTTGTTCACAAATTTTCAATGCTCCCCGAAAAAAGCTTTGATAATTTTTTTCTCATGTGCAATTTCCACCCCAAATCCAACCCCTTTCACTCATGAATTTACCCAACCCAAATTTAAAACTACCCAAGGTCCTTCCAATAACCCTAGGCAGTGTTCCACTCATCAACTATTTTCCCAAACCAATACTTTCCTATATCCTTTCTAAATCTAAACTTATCTAACTTGAATCCATTTTGGGGGTTCTCTTTGGAAAATACCCTCAAGACCTTTTTATACCCCCCTTTTTAAATACCCATTTTCCACATACCTCGATCATGTCTCCCCTCATTCTACGCTTACAAGTGAATGTAATTTAAGTCTTCAATCTTTTTTTTAAAGGAAGATTTCAAATTTTGTATTAATTTAGTCATTCTCGCTGAATGTTTTCTAATTTATGTCCATTAGTAATATGGAGACCAGAACTAAGCTGCGTAATCTGGTGAGGCCTTACTAATGATGTATAAAGCTGTGATAACCTCTGGACTTCTTTTGCTAACCTCGTTAAACCCCGTAATCTATTTCCTTTTAGTAGCTTAGGCATTGCTGTCTTGGTTTAAGGTTGCTGCACCATCACCCCCAAGCCCTTTCCCTTTAACCTGTATGGCTGTTTCGTTTTTTTAATTTATAAGTGCTTGGGTTAGGGCCTTCCCGGCTTTAGAACTTTGCTTTATCTACTTGAACTGCTCCCCATTTTCTGACCGGAATTGAGTTTGTCTAAATCCTCCTGAAGTTCCTGACATCTACGTCTGAATCGAATCCTACCTATCTTCGTGTCATCAGCGAATTTGCTCATATCACTAGTAATTCCCCCCAAAGGTCATTTATATATTTATAAACAACAAGGGGCCCCCCAAAACCGACCCCTGTGGAACGCCACTTTTACGACCCCACTCAGTTTAAACCCCCTTAATGCACCCCCTCTGCTTCCTATTGGTGAGCCATGACTCGATCCATGAAAAACTTTTCCTTAATCCCGGGGACCATTTTTTTAACAGTCTCTGAGGGGTACGGACCTATAAAAAGCCTTACTAAAACCCAAAATAAAAAATTTCAATTTTTTATCAATCAACTGCCTCAAAAGCCTTACTAAAAAAAAGTTAATAAATTAGTTAGGCGGGGCCCCTGGTGAATCCATTTGGTATCATTAATCAAATTATCCCTTTCGAGATGGCTTCTTATGTTATCAGCTATAATCGACTCTAATAATTTCCCTACTTGAAGTTAGACTTTTTGGGGGGTAATTTGATGGAAACAACTTGCCCCCGTTTAACCCTTTGTTGACAGGCCTTCTCAGGAAAGTGTTCCTGGGGTCGAAAAATTTTGGAAATGATAGAATTTTTTTCCGATCAAACGCCACCAAAATTATGAAATTTGATAAAATAAGGAATTATGCCGCAAGTTATCGGTAGCCAACTCCCATGGCGTTTTGCCCCTTTGACCCCTATTTTCGACAAATTCCAATGTTTCAGCTCCTAAAACTATAGCTATTTCGATAGAACTTCTTTTTTGTCTATCGTTTGAGTACGAAACTGCCTTTTCCCAATTTCATCTCCCCAAAAAAGGGGTAGAAAATGACAATTTTCCAATTTCAAACAAATTTAAAACGATGCCAATTTCAAAATGGGGTCCAGAATAAACAAGGCAGACATTCCTGGCATAAAATAACATGTTCTATGTTCATTTTGTATTCTCAAAAAAAATAGAAGATTTCTTTGTATCATGCATCATTGTAAAAATGGTACAAATAATATCAAGCACTTGTGCATGAATATAAGACTCGGTTGATGTTTTTGGAGGCATGGTGTGATTTGTTTATTTTAACACCCAAAAAATCAAACATTTTCCTTTTGAGCTCAATTTCAAGGTACTTGTCATTGTCTACCAATCAAAATCATCTCATTTCTTTACGTAGGACGTCATTTAGCACGATAGATACTTTCCCTGAAAAAGTCGTGTTAGATAATTTCGTCAAATAAAAAGAACTTAGGGGAAAAAATGGGACTGTTTGAGAGTCCAAAAAAAAAAGTTTTTAGACCAACATATCTTGAAAAAATTAAAGGGGAATATGTAATTTTGTTCATTGTCATGATCTATTACTGCTTAAGACTACAAATGCAATAGAAAAAATAGTTTTTTTACCTTAAATTGTGGGTAATGATGTTTGTGGATGGTAGTGAAGAGTGGATATGGATGGTGTGGCCCTACTGAGCTGAGGTGGATATGTAATTGTAGTGCATTGTCATGATCTTTACTGCTTAAACTACAAATGCAATAGAAATAATAGTATTTCTTACCTTAAATTGTGGGTAATGATGTTTGTGGATGGTAGTGAAGAGTGGATAGGGATGGTGGGCCCTACTGGGCTGAGGTGGATAGTAAAGTTCTTGAACTGAAGTCGATGGTTGAACTGAGTGTCTAACTTTAAGTCAGTCAAGCCATTCAGTAAGTCAGTCAAGTCATTCAGTAAGTCAGTCAAGTCATTCAGTAGGTCAGTCAAGTCATTCAGTGGTCAGTCAAGCATTCAGTAAGTCAGTCAAGTTTCCAGTTGTCAGTCAAGTCATTCATAAGTCAGTCAAGCATTCAGTAAGCGCGTACAGTAAGTCAGCGTCACATAAGTCAGTCAAGCATTCAGTGGTCAGCGTTTCAGTAAGCGCGTACAGTAAGTCAGTCAAGTCATTCAGTAAGTCAGTCGCTTCAGAAAGTCAGTCAAGTCATTCAGTAAGTCAGCCCCTTCAGTAAGTCGCGCCCAGTAAGTCGTGCCAGTAGGTCAGCGTCATTCAGTAGGTGTCAAGTCACAGTAAGTCAGCGCATTCATTTACAGCGCTTCCCAGTAAGTCAGCCTTCAGTGTTAAGCTTCAGTAAGCGTAAAGCATTCAGTAAGTCAGCGTATTGTGTCGCAAGCTTCAGAAGCAGTCAAGCCAGTAAGTCAGCGTCTTTCAGTAAGCGCAAGTCATTCAGTAACCGTCAAGTCATTCAGTCAGTCAAGTCATTCCCAGTCAGTCAAGTCATTCAGTCAGTCGTAAAGTCATTCAGTAGCTAAGTCTTTCAGCAGTCAGTCAAGTTAGTCAGTCACTCAGTCAGTCATTAGTCATCAAGTCAGTCAGTGTCACAAAAACTTATGTTTACATCTTTTTATGTGTAAAAAGTAACATTTCATTACCCACGGGTTATGTCTTGTCTAATATCTTTGTTTTCTTCGTTAATTCAAGATCAAAACACAATTCACTCTTTATTTTATTCTTCAAAACACAGCGGGTTGTAGCCGGGACTTAACGCGTGAAAAACGTACGAATGCTGGGGTCCGTGGGTGGGGAAGGCGGGTGGTGTCTGCTGAAACAACAACAGTAGTAGTAACAAGACTGCTTGGAGAATGGTTCTTGTTTTCCCTTACAAACTGTAAATAAGTTTATTCAGGTATACACAGATACAGTTCGGTTTCAAAATGGCAGCATTGTGAAACCAGATAACCCCAAAAATCAGGGACAGTATTTCCATTGACTGACTTGGGTTATCCCAGGTTCTCTACACATATGCTGCTTTATGTAATGTATGTAATTTCTCACCTAATTGTGGTTGCAGGGGTCGAGACTGCTCCCGGCCCGGGATCTGAATAAACTTGTTTACAGGAAGGAAAAAAATTCCCCTTTTCCCCAAAGCTGAGGGTTCTTAGGCAGTAAATAACCATGCGCTCAAATTTTTCCCCCCCCTGCCCGAATGTAATATCATCTTTTGTCGTGTAAGATGATAATGGAAATCTTAAATCGTGCAATACCTAACCAAAATAATCTCGTGCTAAATGACGTTCTGATATCTTCCTTCTATCAAATGAGCCAAAAAACAGAATACTCAATATATACCTACAAAATCGTGCAAAATCGTGTTTTAATAAAAAAAAGGCCGAGTTTTTTTCATGCAGTGTGTACTGCAGGTTTTTTTTTACCGGGCCCGACCACCGACCCCTTCTTTTTTATGTATGCCTACCGGCTTTCAAATTTGGGGGGCTGAATTTGGGGTCTGGGCGGCACCAACCCCCGCTCGTAAACGTTAGTAGGGACCGACCCCCCAAAAGGGGTTAAAAATAGGGAAATTCTTTGATCTTCCCTATCAGACCTACCTGTTTGAAGAATGGTTAAAAAATTTGTTAAGGGGTTTACGAGTTCAATTTTGCATTCCCAAAAAACCGAAAAAAACTATCAGGGCCTGGCGTTTTTTTTGCTTCAAACGGTCTATCTGTTTGATAACCATTTGCTAGTGACTGTGATACTCTAATTTATCTTCTTCAGGCCCACAAAATACCAATTCTTGGGAATTTTTAGTGTCTTCCTGAGTGAAAACCGAGAGAAAATAATTATTAAAAAAAGAGCACATTTCATTTTCTTTCAGTAAGATACCCCTAAAAATTTTTTAAAGGGGGCCCATCTTATCTCTAACTTTTTTTTCTATACACCTGGAAAAAAATTTTGGGGTTGTTTTAATCCCTAGCAACTTTAATTTCGTAGTCCCTTAGCTTTTTTTATCCCCTTTTTTAAAGTCCTCTTTAAAGTCAATATACTGATTGTAAGATGACCTCACCCCCTTTTTATGTTAAATTCCTTTCTTCTGTCCCAAAAAATATTTGAGCCATTATTTTCCATTTTGGGTCATTTCTATTCGATCTAATTTCTTTATATGGGATAAATGTTCTTTGGGCGATTTTAGTGTTCAGAAAACTGTCAATTTTATAGCTCTCTTCATTACCCCGTCCACAGATGATAAGTGTTTCTAAGTCCATTGTAATCTCTGGAAAATCTGGGACCTTATGAGTTATTCCCACTATGAAACTTCCTTCAATGCCAAAGGTAATTGATTTTGGGCGCTTGCCGAGTTCCTCTTTTTCTAAATTATTAACAAGGGTTTCCTTGTTTGCCCGAACAAGTCAAGCGATTATTTCCCTTGTAGGGTTTTGTCACAAACTGCTTCAAAAAAAAATCTTGAACTACTTCAAAAAATCTTAATTCTAAATTCCCATCAAAAAAATTTCCAAACAATTTGTAAAATTGAAGTCCCCCAATAACTACGTTATTCTTGTGGTTAAAAATTTCCTCCCCTAGTAGTCTCCCCTTTGGGCCCTATCTAAGTTTGGGGGCGGTATATCACACCTAAAATCAATTTTTTAGCCCCCCTGAAAATTCTATCCAGACAGACTCTGTATGTGTTAATTCAGACTTTATACCCTTTTTATCAAAAATTTAAATGATCACGGACATGAGTGCCCCCCACCCCTTCCCCCTTTCTGTCTAATTGGGAAAAATTTAAAACCCTGTGTGACATTCGGCAGGCAAGTCCCGATTTTTCATATTAAACCATTTTATTATTGCAAAAAATCAATATTACCTGTACTTTAACCTCTCAACTCGTCCTCTTATTCCTAGCACTACGACTATTGGTGTAATATACATTAAAAACCCTCCTTTTTTTTCCCCTTCCCGCTCATTTCTGTTTTCCCAAAACCTATTACTGTCCTTTCACCTAGTGCCACTGGCTTTCCCAAAATCCACCTTATTCTGCCTATTACTGTTCCCCCAAATTTTAAACATTACTACACTGGGACTTCACTGTTTTTCCCCCCAAAACCCAAATAAATTTTTTTAGTTTAAAACCCTAACAGTCCCTCCCGCTTGCCGTGCCCCCCCCAAAACCTGATAAGGAACCCCCCCCTGGCTACATGTCATTTCTGCCATGGGGGTCCCCGTTGTCAATGAATGTTACTATTTTCCTTACAGTATTTGTCAGCCAGCTTGACACCAATTGCCCCGGGAAACCCTTCATTTCCCAATCCCCTCCTTGGCAAAATAAACCCCTTGAAGGGGTTTCCCCCTTCTTCCAATTCTGTCTATTGTGACCTATAGCTGCTAATCAGCTCCTCACTCCTCGTCTGCCAACATCATTTTCCCGCACTGAGACAGATAATAGGTTGTTCCCTTTCCTCATGATGTGTCAGATAACAATATCCTTCTCCCAGCCCCCGGATAAAACCCCTCTCCTCGTATTCCATCCTTAAAAAAAATTTCCCCCTCCATAAACTTAATCTGACTATCCCCAAATAAAACAATGTTCTTACCCCGACTGGCGGTGTGCATGCGTTTCGACGGTCTTTGTAGAGATGGTCTTCGCTGGGATGTCTTCAATTGTCTGATAACAAAGGGGAAAGAGTTGCTGGTTTTTACGCAGTCTCCTGGGCCTTCTTCAACTTCACCGTCCCCGGTTCGCGTCCCTTCGTTGGTCTGATCATCGGCGCTTGTTCCGGGGATAATCCTTTCATATACCCTTCAAACGTTGAATCTCTCTTTGCTTCCGTTAATTCCCCTTCATTTGGAATATAGCTGCTCGTAGTCGAAACCATCATCCCAAACTCAGGTGCTAATAAGAAAACCGAAAGTGGTTCAGTCCACAGAGAGTACACAAGTCAGCTTTACTGGCTAAGAAAAGGTCACCACTGACTAAGAACAGGTCAACCCTCCATTTTCGTGCTTAATCCGTTCAGAGGGGTCAAATAAAACTGAAATCAACGAAAACTGAAGCCATTTTCCCCATAAGATATAATGTAAATTCAATTAATCCGTTTCAGACACCCGGAATTAAAAAAATTTTTTTTAGAGATTAAAAATAGATTTACATACAGAAAAAAAGACAAATAAATATAAAGCACTAATAACATGTATAAATGAACATTTAATATCACACTTACCTTTATTGGCGACTCTTGTTGGTGTATGGAAGATGGAGAGGAGAGGGAGGCAAGTTTAGGGTTTGGGGGGCGGGGCAAAATACTTCAATTTGACACTAATATCAGCTCTGGCATTTTTCTATCACAATTCATCTAATATGACATAATAAACAATATTAATAAAATAGAAACATGATACAGTACACCCTCATTTAGCACGACTTTATGTTGCACGATTTGGGTATTACCGACTGAAGAATTGGGGACATTTTTATCTAACCGACGATTACACGGTTCGCGGGGGGGTAAAAAAAAAAGCCTGCAGGTCCTTCAAACCATCCCACTAACAGAATATTTGCCCAACCAATTTTCAATGCTCCCCCAAACAATAAGCTTCGATAATTCTATTCACTCATCCAAGTCCCCCTAAATCCCAAATTGTGTGTGGGGGAAATACCCCGGCTGGTGTGTGGGGAAGTATTCTGGCTGGGTGTGGGAAGTACCCCTCGGTGTGTGGGGAAGTACCTTCTGGTGTGTGGGGCAGGAGGGCCCTTTTTACGGCTGATGCTGGCCCCACCCTCCAACCTTCATTATCTCTCTATGTCATATTTTTATTAATTTGGGAGTCTTTATCATGCTGCTACGTTATTTATGTTATACCTAATATTATTCTGGAATAAATATGATAGGTAGATAACTTATTGATAGTAATATTAAGTATTTTTAACAATTTTTTTAGTGCGGTGAGCTCACACCTCCACACACCATGGTGGTCCATGGTAAACTGAGCTGAGAGACTGCTAGTGCCATCTCCCCCCCTGGCCCCTGACTGACTGACTGACTTGACTGAATCACTTACTGACTGGCGTTGAATCCCTTGCGGCTGACTTGATTGAATCCACTCCCCACTTGGCTGAATCCGTACTGACGGGCTTGACTGAATCCACTGACTGACTTTTTTTGAATCACTTACTGACTGACTTGACTGAATCATTTACTGACTGACGGCTGAACCCAATTCTGAATGATTTGGGCTAAATAACTGAATCCTTCACCAGAACCTTTCCCATCCACTTATGCCAACAACCAACACCCACCCCTTTCCGAAAACCCATCCACCCCCCCAGCCCAGTAGGGGCCACACCATCCATATCCCCTCTCTTCAAAACCACCCAAACAAACATCATTACCCAAAATTTAAAAAGATAAGAAAATCCCTATTATTTCTATTGCATTTTTAGTCTTAAGCAGTAATATATCCGACAATCAACACAATTACATATTCGCCCTAAATTTTTTGCAAGATCTGTTGGTCTAAAAAAAACTTGTTTGGTTTTTTGGGGACTCCCGGGAATTACAGTCATCCCCGGTTTTCGATTTAATCCGTTCCAGATGGATCGGCAAAAACCCAAAATCAGCAAAAACCAAAACTTTTTTCCCCAAAAAAAAGGGGAAATTCAATTAATCTTTTCCCAGAAACCCAGAATTTTGGGAAAAAAAAAAAAAAAATTGGGGGGGTCCTTAAAGATAAAATTTACATGCACAAATGAATGAACTGAATGTGGCACTTACCTTTATTGAAGACTGATTTTTGCTGGATGGGAGGGGAAGGGGGGAGAGGGGAAGAGCCCCTAATTTTGGAAGGAAACCCCCTCCATAAGGACTCTAGGTACCAAGTTTTTACCCGGGGGTCACTTCCCTGCATGCCTGCTACCTCCCCCCTGCCTGCTACACTCCCCCCCCTCCCCTCCCCAACCTGTTACACTCCCTGCATCTGCTACACTCCCGCCATGTTACACTCCCTGCATACCTCCCTACACTCCCCGCCATGTTACACCCCCTGCATACCTGCTACACTCCCTGCATCCTGTTACACTCCTGCATACCTGCTCCTCCCTGCATGCATGCTACACCCCCTGCATGCCTGCTCACTCTTAAACTCCAGCGTGTTTCTCACTTTCCTTCATTTTTTTCTATTATTTCTTTCTTCATTTCTACAGTGTTCCTCACTTTCTTTCCCAAAAGGGTGGCACTAGGAGCTTTCTTTGGGCCCTTGGTAGCTTATTTAGTAGTCACACAAATAATCAAAGCCCAAAAACAATGAATTGTTAATAAATGTTTTGTATAAACTCCTGGGGTGATGTTCACCCCAAGCGTAAACAACACTAGACTGCGTGACAATGTGCGTGGGAAGTGCGTGGGTGGCGGGCCTACGGCCTTTGTATGTGCACGGCACTGGTGGACAGGTCCCATACGGTCGGAAAAAAACTAAAAAAAATCGGCGAAAACTAAGACAAATTTTCCCTAAAAAAAGTCGGCAAAAACCAAAATCGGCGAAAACTGGGAAAAAAGCGAAAAAAAAAGGGATGACTGTAACCCTATTTTTCCTATAAGTTCTTCAAATTATTTTTGTTTTTTACCAAACCCGATGTTTTAAAGGAAGGTTTTTCCCTTTAAAAATGAGGGTCTACTGTATATACTCTAGAATGAATAAAATACGTATGTCATTATGTATAAAGAGAACTGGCAATAGTGTTATTGTTGTTGGGTTTAAGGGCCACTGACCATAAGCCATACATATACTGCTGGTGGTGGTCGGCGGCAGAAACAGGCCGCCACCACCTCTATTCACACAATGTACATAATTTATAAAATGAAATATTTACTTTAAATTTATAAATAAGAAATATTCACACTTATATAAATAAGGAATATTTCCCTTACCTTGGAGGAGATGTTGGCAGAGGGCAGCTCTGGTCTCAGTGCCCCTATATTCCCCCAAACAAACAATGGGGGGTTAAGTTTCATGTGTTATTTTCTATCGATTAATGGCTTAACTTACTTGCTACACTGCTAATGTTCCCTTTATCACTGGCTGGTGCTATAGCCTTTATCGACCCCATTTTGATACTTTGCTACGATTTCTTTTTTTAATTCTATGGTGTTCCTCACTTTCTTTCCCAAAAGGACTGACACTAGGAGCTTTTTTTGGGGCCCCATGGGGGCATTTAGCAGTACAAAAGTAATCAAGGGCTAAAAACAATGTTTTGTATGAACCCCAAATAATTTTCACTCAACCAGAAACAATGCTACACTGCCTGGGGAATGTGCGTGGGAGGTGGGATTTGTATGTGCGCTGGGCACTGGACAGGTTCCTTTACCATGAGAGCGGGCCAATCCCCAAAAACGGGGTAATTTTTCCCCACAAAAAAAGTGCCCGAAAACTGAAATCGGGAAAACAGAGATACATGAAAACGGAGGGTTGACTGTACAGTCACCCTTTGGTTTTTCCGATTGCCCAATTTTTGGGGGTTTTTGGTTTTTTCGCCCGCCCGGGGGTTTGTCTTTTTTCCCCGATTGTTTAGTTTTCGCCGACCATATGGGACCTGTCCACCAGTGCTGAGCCTAAAAAGGCCGTGGGCCCCGCCCCCCCCGCACCCCCCACGCACATTGTCCGCGGCCCTAGCTTGTTTTGCTTGAGTGAACATCCCCCCGGGGTTCATACAAAACTTTTTAACACTTCATTTTTTTTGGCCCTTGATTGTGTGGGGACACTAAATAAGTTACCATGGGAAAAAAGTTTCCTTTTTTCCATTTCAAAAAGGGGGACCTGAAAATGAAAAAAGGGAAAAAAAGAAAAATATGATGGTGGTGTACGTATTCCCGGCTCGCCAGGATATCAAGAAAAACCCATAAACCATCAGTTCCATTGTGGCAAGAGAAAAGAAATCAGGGAAAGGGCTAATTTGCAAAAGGGGTTGAATCGATAACGAAACAGAGATCACAAACAATGGAAAATATGGAGAAATTGTTATTGGTGTGGATACCCAAAAGCTGTTTTTGGGTGAAAATTTGTGCAATCCATCATATGTGAAAAAGCAAGGCAGTTGCATGCCGATCTTGTAAAGAAAATGCCTGGAACCAGTGTTAATGTTGTTTAAAATTTTAAAACCAGCAAAGGCTTCAAAAACGAACTGGCATACACAGTGTTTGGGCATGGTAGGGTGCCAGTTCAGATAAAGATGGGGCTGAAAAATTTTTTCGGAGTTTAAACAATATGTAGAGGCAGAAAAATTTTAAAACCCCCAACAAGTGTTTAATTGTGCCCGAAACAGGCCTCTTTTGGAAGAAAATGCCAAGGAGGACCTACATCACGCAGGAGGAAAAGGCAATGCCCAGGACACAAGCCTATGAAAGACAGGCTAACTCTTATGTTATGTGGGCGCAAATTGGGGTTTTAAAAAAGGCCTTTACTATTGTACCCTCTGAAAATCCCAGAGTGTTCAGGAACAAGTGTTGACAAGAGTAAATTGTGTGTTTTAGAGGTCTAATGCTAAGGCATGGGTCACTGGGGAAATTTTTCCCTGGAATGGTTTAATCAAGTGTTTGGCCCCAGTGTGAAAAAATATTTTTTTGGCCCAAAATTGCCACTTAAGTGCCTTGGTAATGGACAATTTTCCCTGGTCATCCTCAAGACTTGGAAGACCAAATGTCTAAGGAATTCAAATTTGAAAAAAGTGAAGTTCTTGCCCCCCTAACACCACCCCTCTCACCCAGCCCAGGGAACCAGCAGGTCATTGCAAACCAAAACTGTACAAAAGCAATGTTTCAAAGGTGCTTTGATGTAACCTCAGACACTAGATTGACCTAAAGAGTTCTAAAAGGCCCCTTGATATCTTCCATTGCATAGGCCTTACAGATAAAGCTTGGCGGGGGTGCCCTTTAGGGCGATGAACTCTGCTTGGAGAAAGTTGTGGCCAGATTGTGTCCCAGAGAGGGATTTTAAAGGGGTTTTGGGGGTAAAAAAGAGGAGCCTATGGAAGTTGTGGAAAGTATTGTGGAATTGGGGACTTCCATGGGGTTGGATGTGAATGGAGAGGATGTGGAAGAGTTGGTGGAGGACCACAATGAAGATCTAAACACTGAAAGAGCTGAAAGAGCTTGAGCTGCAACAACAACAAAACAGATCTGAAATTGCTTCAGTGGAGGAAAAAAGATGTAAGGTGCCTTCTTCAGAGTTTAAAGGGGTTTTTTGCAATGTGGGGGGGGTGCATTCATTTGTGGAGGAACATCACCCTGACAAAGATGTTGCAATACGTGCTGGATACTTTTATAATGACAATTCCATGTCCCTTTTTAGGGACATTTTAAAAAACCGCCAGACACGGGAGCTCTCTGGACAGATATTTAGTGCCACAGGTGTGAAAAGTGACTCCAAGCTGGCCCTAGGGGGATTAAAAGACAAAAAAGGGGAAGTGCCCCCAGATGAGGACTTGGTACCTAGGGGTCCTTATGGAGGTTTTCCCTTCCAAAGAATAGGGTCTCTTCCCTCCCCCCTTTTCCCCTCTCTCCCATCCAGCAACATCAGTCTTCAATGGTAAGTCCCAAATTCATTTCCCATTCATTTGTGCATGTAAATTTTTTTAAAGGGCCCCCCAAAATTTTTTTTTTCCAAAACTTCTGGGTTTCTGGAAGGGTTAATTGAATTTCCATTATTTCTTATGGGGAAAATATTTTTGGGTTTTTCGGTTTGGTTTTAGCTGATCCATCTGGAACGGAAAAATCAAAACCAAAGGGATGACTGTATAGACATTTTGCTTAATCCATAACATACAAACATATAAATTAACATAAATATGAGATGTTTTCCAGTCGGCTTCATGGAGTGAACAGAATTCATTAGTGTCCAGGCGGGTTAAAAACAACAACTGGTTTGTTTATAAAACTCGCAAACCTTCTACACTCATTCTCTCTCATTTATTCATTTAATCTTTTTTCCTCACCTCTCTCACATTAAGACTGTCTCTACCACTGCCTCTACTACCACCCTCTTACTACCACTGCCTCTTACTACCACTGCCTCTACTACCACTGCCTCTACTACCACTGCCTCTTACTAACACTGCCTCTTACTACCACTGCTTTAACTACCCCCCTGCCTATACTACCACTGCCTCTACCCCCCTGCCTCTTACTACCACTGCTTTTTTCCACTGCCTCTACTACCATTGCCTCTACTACCACTGCCTCACTACCACTGCCTCTCTACCACTGACTCTACTACCACTCCCTCTTACTACCACTGCCTCTCTACCACTGCTTCTTTTTCCCTGCCTCTTACGCCACTGTCTCTACTACCACTGCCTCTACTACCCTGCCTCTACTACCACTGCCTCTACTACCACTGCCTCTACTACCACTGCCTCTACTACCACTGCCTCTTACTACCACTGCCTCTACTACTACTGCCTCTACCGCTGCCCCCTCCTCCACTGCCTCTACCACTGCCTCAACCAATGAACAAGCTCCAAACACAATTAATTGTGAAATGTTTGGATGAGCACACAGGGAAATTTTCACTGGAGGATAAAAAAATAGACTGACTCACAACGCCTGTGCGGCAGGCGCCAAACCCCAAAGGGTCAGGAAGCATGCGTTTGAAGCACAGCACGTTCGATACTCAGGAAAAAATTAGTTCAAAAGGCGTTCAAAAATTAAATAAAATTCGATAGTCGAGAAGTTCAAAACTCGGGGTTCCACTGTACTCCAATAGGGAAAACGTGAAAAATTAAAAATTTCACCCAGAGTACAAAAAAAATTTCCCAACCACACAAATAGAGTAAAAAAACTAATATCAAAGACCTGGGGTGATCATGTCATAGGATCTCACCTTCAAGGAAAACACTGTAGCAATTGCATCTGCTAGAAAAATGACAGGATGGATAATGAGAACCTTCAAAACCCGGGGGATCCCAACCCATGATGACATTTTTCAGGTCCTTGTTCTTTTGGGCTGGAGTATTGCTGCACACTAACTGCCCCTTTTCCCAAGGCAGGTGAAATTGTGGACCTAGAAAATGTACAGAAACCTTCCGGCACACTAACTCGTAAACTACCTCAATTACTGGGAACGCCGGGAATTTCCCCAAAACCTGTACTCCTTAGAATGCAGGCAGAGGTACATTTTATATACACTTGAAAACTCCTAGGGGATTAGTACCAAATTTGCACACGAAAATGACTCCTACGAAAGAAAAAAGACTCAGCAGATGATGAAACATCCTCCATTGAAAAGCGGGGGGTGCCATAGCACTTTTGAGACAACACAATAAGTGTCGGGGGGCCCAAGATTGTTTATCTGCCCCCCAGCTTACACAAACAACCCAAAATAAAGAGAAGAGCTTACAATGACGTTTCGGTCCGACTTGGATCTTTTTACAAAGTCACACTAAAAAAAAGGAGTAGGGGGGGGTTATATGAGGCCAGCAGGCGGGGGTGGGAACAGAAAGTGGGGAAGGTAATAGTGGTAGTAGTGGTAGTAAGTAGTAGTCGTGGAGCCCAGTCATATTCTGGGAAAAGAGGACCCTGGGGGGGCGTGGCCCACAAAGGGGAGGGGCAAGGGAAAACAAAAGGGGAAAAAAAAATAAAGGACAAATACAAGGCAAAAAAAAGAAAACCCAAGGGAAAGAAAAAAAGAGGAAAGGGGAAAGAGAGAAGGGAAAGGAATCCCGGTTAAGTCACGGGGGTTCTAAAGTTTGGGATTTAACAATGTAATGGGGGGAGTAAAGCATCTGGAAAAACCAGGGCTCAGATTCATACAAGAAAAGTTTTTGTATAAGGGAGGGTTCAACCAGGGGCGACCCGTGAAAGTTGGACATAGGGTAAAGGGTTTTGGGAAAAAACCAATCAATAGGATGACTGTGATCTCTGACATTTAAAAATTTTTGGTGTCGGCAAGCCTAACACTATTTTTTTGCTCCCTAAGTCTGTCAGAAAGAGATCGGCCAGTTTCTCCAAAATATACTGAAGAGGGCAGGGGGGAGCAAGAAATAGAAAAAACCGGAGCATCTATACAGGGAGGAGAGGTATAACTAGATTAGTGCGAAAAGTGTTAGTCTGGCGGAAAGTAAGTTTGATATCTAAGGAACGGAGAGAGTTGTTGAGATTAAAAGATTTTGGGAAAAGTAGGAAGACAGAGGACAGGAGAGTTCCCAGGAGTAAAAGTTTGGGGAGAAGAAAGTCTGTTTAGCACTTGGGAAAGGGAGAGTATGAAATGGGAAGGGTAGCCAAGGCGGGAAAATGAATTAAGGGAAATGGTTTTTACTTCAGGAACTGAGGATCACAAATGCAGACAGGAGAAAGATGGAATTAAAGGGCACTTTTCTTTCTGAGGAAACCGCTAGCTCCTTGCAGTGCTCCTCTTTCCCCAGAATATGACTGACTCCCACTACTACTACTACTACAATGGAACCCCCCATTACGAACACCCCGGAAATCGTACAATTATGTAAGTATAATTTTGTAAGTGCTTTTGTAAATTAAAATTTTTGGGGGGCCCGATATGACCCAACCTACTTGACCTTATTTCTTAAGTCAGTAAATTCGTTCGGTAATGGCACTTGAGCAGACTTCTGGAATGAAGTTTTTTCGTTACTCGGGGGTCCACTGTACTACTACTACTGCTACTACTACTTCCCAAATATTACTCCTCCACCACTTTCTTTTTTCCCCCCGTGCCCGGCCTCTATATATACCCCCTCCTACCCCTTCTTTTTTTTAGTGTGACTTTGTAAATGGTCCAAAACGGACCGAAAGTCGTGGTAAGCTCCTCTCTTCTATGTGCGGACTGTTTGTGTATTGTTCCAGTCACGGTATTGTGACTTTTTTTTCCCCGCTTACATAAAAGGGGGAAACCAAAAGACCCCCGGGTTCTTTTGCGGCCTGGGCAAAGGCCCCCTAAAAATCAGTACCTGATAAAGGCTTGGGTTTGTCGTTGGAACTGCATGCGGCCCCAAAAACAGCATGGTTTTTATCAGGCCCGGAAAACCACCCATAGGCCTTTTAAACCGGGGAGGGTGGGTGGGTTTACCCCGGAACCCCTCTCCCGGTAAACTTTTTGGTAAAATTAATTTTCAAAGGGCATTAAAACCTTTTTAAAAACTTTTTAAATTTTGAAGTTAGAAATGACCTGCTGGTCCCTGGGCTGGAGAAGAGGAGTGGTTTTTAGGAGGCAAGAACTTCCCCGTTATAATATAATAATAATAATAATATCTTTATTTACTACAAGTACATGTACATGGTATACAGGCCTAGCTGACATCAGTGACATACTACTATATAGAAAATCCCCTTTTTATGCTGAGCATTTCAGGCAGATTATGTCAGTGTCCCCGGGGTGCGACTCACACCAAATCGGCTAACACCCAGGTACCCATTTTACTGATGGGGGAAAATAGACAACAGTAGGTCTACCAAGTTTGGAGGATGTGCAGGCACATTGTCCAGTAACAATTTATTTTCAGGGGTATTTTTTTTCCCCTGGGGCCAAACCTTCATGGATACACTCTTTGAAAATTTACCTTGTGACCCATGACTTATTTTAGCTTTCCCCAACACCCCAATTTATTCTTAATTTTACTTAATTTTTTTGAAACCCCTTTTTGGGGGAAAAAAAATTTTTTTTAAAATTGATTTTTTCACCAAAAAAGGCCTCAAAATTTTCCAAAATTAGAAAGAACAAAAATTAGCCGCTTTCAAAGGGGGGTGTCCTGGAAACCTTTTTTCTTTCCTTGAATTTTGTTTTCCTTTTTTTTTTGGAATTTTCCCTTCCAAAAAGGGCCTGTTTTTTCGGTTCAAAAAATTTAAACAAAATTGTTTTTTTGGGGGGAAAATTTTTCCCCCACTCTTTTTCATTTTTCCCCTTAAAATTCTTAATAAATTTTCAAAACCTCACTTTGGTCTTTTAAAAATGGCCCGCCTTACCCTCCCATAAAAAAATGTTTGCCCTTTTTTTTTTTTTAAATCCGCAAAACCCCCTCTTTGGCCTTTTCCAAAACAGCACTTTTGGGTTAGGATTTTCCCGGCAAGGTCTCTTGCAACCCCCTTCCTTTTCCACAAAAAATTTTTACACCTTTCCCCTTTTATCCACCCACCCATTCCCTTTTTTTTTTCCCTTTTTTTTTCCTTTCCCCCCTTTTCCTAACCTTTCCCTTTCCCTTTTCTCCTTTTTCTTTGCCCCTTTTTTTTGGTTTTTTATAAAACATCCTGGCAAGTCCCCCCCCAAATCAAACCGAAACTTTATTTTTTCTATTTCCCCCTTCCCTTTCCCTTTAATTTTTAAACCCCCTTTCCTTTAACCTTTTTTTCTCCCCTTTTTCTTTGGCCCATAATTTGGGTTATTTCTGGGCACTTAAAAAGAAGCATTAATTTTTGGAAATGGTTTGGTTTTTTCGGGGTATTTTCCCCTTCCCACCTTTCCCCCCACCTTCCTTTGTTTTTAAGGCCCCACCAACCTTTTCATACCGGGCCCTTCCCCGCGGGGAACACCCCCCTTTTGGGCAAAAAATTTCGAAAAAAAAAACCGGGAAAATTAAGAACCGAAAAACTTTTGGAAATGGTTTTTTCTGGGGTTTTCCCCTTTTCCTTTTCCTTTTTTATTTTCCTTCCCGCCCCCGGTTTTCCTGCATTCCATAAATTTTCCCATTTCCCTCCCTTTTCTTTTAAAAATTTTTCCTTTTCTTTTTATATTCCTTGACTAACCTAAAGCTTTATTTGGGGGGTTTTTTGAGGGTGTGGAATAAAAGTGAAAATAGGGGTGTATGGTAAAAGGTATTTTGGGGGGTCCCGCCCTTTTCCAAGGAGGGTTTTTCCCCCAGCCTTCCCCACTTTTCCCTTCCTTCCCCTTTTCACCCAGTTCAGGGGACCTTTGCATCTTCAAACCGTTGAGAAACTTGAATTTTTCCCCCTTCCATTTCCCAAAACCCCCTTTATTGTTCCCCTTTTCCATTTCCCAGGCAAAGGGTTAAATTAAAGGACAGGAGGGACTGGCAAAAGAAAATTTTTAACCCTTAAATAACCAATCTTAAACCTTAAAACGGGGTCTGCTTCCCCAATCCCTTTCCACCCTTTCCCTTTACCTTTCCCCCTTTCACTATTTTTTCCTTCCCTTCCCCAATTTTCCCCCCCCATTCTTATTCCCCTTTTTCTTCCTTTCTTTTTCTTTTTTCCCCCCTTTTCAAAACTCCTTCCCTTTTATTTTTTTGTTCCCTTTTTTATTCTCCTTCCCTTTTTCCTTTTTTCCCCTTCCTTTTTTTCCCCCTTTTTTCCCTTTTCCTTTTACCCCCTTTCCCCATCCCCCTTTTTCACTCCCCTTCCCCTTCCCCCTTCCCCCTTTCCCCTTTTTTTTTTTGGGAGTTTGGGCCAAAATTAAAAGTTCACTTGAAATTAAGGGTTAACCATAAAAAGGGCCCAAAAATTCCCAGTGGTACCCTGGGGCTGAAAGGTAGAAAGGGTTTCCCAAAATGAAGGGGAAATAATACCCCAAAAATTTTCAGGTGGGTCCGTTTTTTGATTTGGGGCCCCGGAAAATTTTTGGCAAAAACGGGCCAAAAAATTCCGGGGTTTATCCTGAAAAAAAGGGAAGAAATTAAGCAACCCGGGGTTTTCAAAATGTTAACCGGAAAAGGGCCCCCAAAAACCCACAAATTTAACAGAAAAGAGAAGTTTTTCTGGTGGGGGTCCGGAAAAAAGGTTTTCCCTTTAAAAATGTGGTTTTTTGGCAAATTTTTTAAAAAGGGTTTGCCAATTCCGGGGGTTTTTAAAGAAAATTCCTTTAAAACAGGCCCCATTTGTTAATGGAGCCTAATTTAAAACCACAAAGGCCTTTTTTTAAATTTAAAAATCGTTGGCCAAAAACAAAATGTGGTTAAAGGGATTTTTTGGTTTTTGGGGCCTTTCCTTTTTAAAAAAATATGACTAAAAATTTCATAAGGAGTTTCAGGATTTCATTTTTTAAAAGGGGCCCTTTGGGAAAAAGGGAATTGAAACCTGAACAATGTTCATGTACAAATGGGCCCCTTTTTAAATACTGCCCCAAGGGGCCCTACATTTACTCAAAAAAAGGCCTTCCAAGGAAAAGTTTATGAAGGGCCCGGGTTTGTTTCAAAAATGGCAATAGAATGCGGGGGGGACAAATTAAAGGTTTTTGGTGGGCCCCCTCGGGAAAAAAATCAAAAATTCCAAAAGAACACCAATGGGGGGCGTCAAAGTAATTGGTTGTTTTTTTTGTGGAAACTAAATCAGAAAATAATTAGGACAAAGTACCCTTTTTTGTTTTAAATTTTCCAAAGAATTTTCCCCAAAGGGGATTGGGGGGAAAAAACCAAAGAAAAAAAAGGGTTTTGAAAAAGTTTTTTCCCTGTTGCTGGAAATGCTCCCCCCACATTTCCCCAAAACCCCTTTGGAAAATCGTGTGAAAATCCCAAATTTAAAAATTAAGTCCCAGATCCCAAATCCCGAGCAAGTGATTACAGAGGGGAATTTCCCAACCTCCTTCTATCTTGTACCAACTAAAACAAAAGTCACCACGATTATTAAATCATTTAAACCCCTTAAAACTGTCCCCCCATGTAGATCTAATTTCCCATTTTTATTAGTGCTCCAAACATAGATCTACGTTTTATTTTCCTGCCTCCAAATTTGGCATGGTTGGCCTGAGATGCCTGGTTAGTATATAATGGGTCTTAACACTCAGTGTGCAGAGTTTTAAAAAATCTGGGACCATTTAGTACCTTGTGGGAGCACCAGTTCAATTGAGCGCCAGCTTGATCAAATAGCGTGGCAAACACCAGGGATTCACTGATTTTAATGTGTTTACCACCCCCCTTTTAAGAGGAAAGTGATGTTGACCCAGAGTTTAATGGCTTTGAGATGGATGTGGCAAAAGTGGTCAAGGAAATATAAAAAACCTCGATAATAACCCATGTGGAACATTTGTCAACATCCTTTTTTTTTCTGATACCACTGGTAGTGTCATCCCCCAGAATGTCCAATAACCTATGCAACATGTGTAATATGTATTCGGCAGGCTGGCTGACCTACTTTGGCTGTTTTCTCTGTCTCTATCTGTCTGTCTATATCTCTGTCTCTGTTATCTGTCTCCCCACAGGTACACACAAGTACAGTTATTATACATAGTGTAAATTACCTAGGATAACCCAAAAAATTTCCCGGCAAAGTGCTATACAGTGCTTCTAGATAATAAGACATAATAAGCGCGACTGGCAAAAAAAAAGGGATTGTCACTTCTGCATCATGTGAATACCTGTTGGTTTATGAGCCGCCCCTGAGACTGAGACAAGCAGATGGAAAGACACACACACAGGCAGACAGAAAGACAGATAAGCAGAGCTAGACTGACAGATAAGCTAGGTCATGTTCACCTATATGTATATGTAATTTGTGGGGGGGGGGAGGTTGTTTTCCCCAATATTGTGCAATGTTATCATTTCAAGATTAAGTTATCATTGAATTACTTTTTGTGATCAATATTATATCGTTCTCCCCCCTTTTTTCCCATCTTTGTTTTGTGTTTGGGTGTCTCACCTAATTGTGATTCCCCAGGGTCGAACTCAGCCCCTGGCTTTTTGTGCAATCCATTATTTTACCATATTAAACACCTTTAAAAAGTCTGAATGCTTATGTTAGCCCTTATTTGACTTCTAACTATTTTAAAATTAGTGTAACCTGAGTTAAATAAGTGCATGCACATAACTGGAAGTGTTCATTGAACTGGAACCCTGGTCTTACCCGATACCTGTAAGTGAACCCGGTTTTTAAAGATACCTGTAAGGCCTGGTCCACAAATCCTGAAAGGAAACCCGGTTTCCCCAATCCTGTAAGTAAACCCCTGGTCTTACACAAGATACCTGTAAGTGAACCCACCCCCAGATACCTGTAAGTGAACCCTTGATTTCTGTGTTAACCCCATAATTTTATTCTTTTTGACATTGTATTTTTTTTTTTTTTTTTTTTTCATTTGCTAAAAAAGTTTATAATTTTAACGTTACTTAATTTACAATTAAAATTAATTAACCCTTTCGGGGTTTTTGACGTACTATAAACCCCGGGGCTTTTGAGACTATCGAAAAAAATTAGGGCTTAAAATCAGGGGGGAAATCCTGGTGGGCCCACATGTGAGAGAATGGGTCTGCGTGGTCAGTGTGCGCAGTAGGAAAAAATCGGGAGCCGTGGTGCTTGGGGAACACCTTTATCCCCCTTTTCCCCCTGAATCGCAGCAAGAAACACGTTACTCCTCGGGGGGTGGGACATTATTACCCCAGTGACATTTCCCAACAGTGATGGGGGTGTCAGTGATGGTGACTTTAAAGGGTTTTTGACACGGTTGTCCCAAAAATAATGACGATAATAGGTAATAGTAAAAAAACCCGGGGCCCCCCAAACCTTTCCCCCTCTGGTGCTGTGCCGTCTTTTTCCCGTTTTTGTACCAAAACGAAAGGGGAAATTGTTCCAACCCAGGACTCAGATGTGAGCAATGGTGATGATAGTGATAGTGATTTTAAACCCCAAGCTCTTCAAAACATTTCCCAGTAGCAGGTAAAGGGGAATTTAATAAACGTCAGATATACGCGGTATATGCGCTCTGGTAGTGTGCCATTGCTCTTCAAGGGGTTGGAGACATCTAGGGACATCCGTGGGGTAAAAGGCACAGTAGTAAAAACAAGATATATTGTTGGTATGAGAAATTATGCATCGGTGGTGGTAGTGGTGGTGCCCAGGGGGGGGCCCAGCAGTGGACCATGCCCCCCCCCGCCGCTGACCCCGCTCAGCTCCAAAGGCCACCCTCACCCCCCCACCCACCACCCAACCTGCCCCAAAACCCCCCAAAACCTCAACAACCTCCACAACCCCCCAAACCACCTGTAAATACCCAGTACCCACCGGGGCCCGCCAATGGGATTGGCAGGGACCCCTTTTATTCCCAATCCCCATCAGTTTGATAAAAGAAAAATGGAATACCCCATCTTGCCCCTTGGGAACAATGCCCAAACTGGAATGCTTTAAATTATTCTTTGATGAACCCCGTGGATATTATTGTCGGGGAAAGAAACAGATACTTCGATTACACCATGGCAAACACAATACTTTCACCAGGATCACGTCTACCCCAGGGGAAAGAAACAACTTGGCTGAGATGTATCTTTTCTTTCCCACAATAATGCTTATCCGCATGTTTATAAGCACAGTGTCAAATCATATGTCGCCCCGGGACCCCCGGTTTCGTAAAAACCATAAATGTTTGTGCTTCTTTTTAACTTTTTCATTTATCAGACAAAACCAGGCCTGCAAAACGACAGGTTATATAAGATTGGGAATGTGTTTTGTCCAAACAGAAATTAAATTTTATTTTTATCCCTTCGGGAAGCTTATTGATGAGTCTTTGTTTTTATTAAAAAGGTAGATTCGTTCAAGCAGTATATCCCAAAAAGAAAGAGGAAACGTTTTTGGTATAAATTTTTTGTACTTTGTGATTGCTACAGTGGTCTTGTTTGGATTTGTGTCCTGGAGGTAATACATTGAAATCCGGGAAATTTAAGGGTTCTCTGGTGATGTGGTTGAACAATGATGGAACCATATCTTGGTAAGGGGGAAAATATATACTGATAAATGTACACAAGCCCTTTACTCAGTGATTTTTTGGGGGAGTGAACATGCAATTTTACAGTGCGTGCAAAACGTAAACATATGCCCAGGTTTGATGCAGGCACTGTAGGGTGAGGGGCAGGGATTTTCTGCCAATGACATCATGGCATTTTGGTGGCAAGACAAAAGGATGTACACTGTTGTCATCAGTTCACCCAAGTGGGCCGGGGGTAAAAAGAACCGATGAACCCATTCTAAAAACCCGCATGTGATGGACTACACTCAATATGCGTTCAGTGGACAAATGTGACATGCAATTTTGGGTTTGCTGATTGCGTTTAAGAGTTATAAGTGGTACATAAAACTCTTTTTCCATATTCTGGACATTTTCTCAATGCTTATAATATGTATAAGCTGAAGACCAGAAACAAACCACCATATGGTGAATTTTTTTTGTCTGTGGTGCAAAAAATATTCAAGTACCAATAATAGCACCTGCAAGAAAAGCGCCCCGAAATTATGAACAAATACCCTCGTCTGAGGCCTGGTGATCACTACCTAATGAAAAAGCCCGCTACTGCTTGCAGACAAAGGCTGAAAAGGGGCCCTGTCTGTGCACATACAAAAAAAAGTCCCCAACCGCAGGCACTCGTTTTATGTGTGAGGAGTGTAAAAGTCCATTTGCATGACACCTGTTTCAAAAGTTCCCCGCTCCCCAACTTCTAGGAACATGTCAGTGATGTATATATGTTTTATATATGATGAAAAATAGTAATAAACAATTTTTACATTGTTACTTTTTGTAAACATGTTTTGTAAACAATGTAATGAAAACAAAGTTTTTAGTTATTGTGGGGAAAACTTAGGGAAAATTTGAAAAACAGCACAATTTCTCGAACCATAAAGTTTTGAAAAAAAAAAAAGAAAAAAAAAAAAAAAACAACTCAAAAAAAAAAAAGAAAAAAATTCCCCCGGGGTCACCGATTTGATTATTTTTCTCAAAATCATCTATATCTCGTAAGTATTGATCGCAGAAATGTTTTTTTGCCTATTAGATTTAGAAAAAAAAAACTATTATTTATAAAAAAAATAATTTTTTTTTTTTTAAATTTTCGTGGGGAGAGTTAAAAATTTAGGCCTCGACCTGAAAGGGTTAAAAAATTTTATCTACATATTCCCGGAAAATTTAAAATTGCTTTATCACTTCTGCAAAATTTTTTTTCCCAGTGACTGATTTTTGCAATTTTCTACATAGTATTTTGTTTTTTTAATTTATTTTTGTCTATTTCTGACGGTGCTAAAATTAAAAAAAGGTGCAATCTTTTTAGTAATACACTTCCCTTTTAAATTTTGTCAGTATTGCTATTATTCTTAGTGTCATTTTTTTTAGGAAATTTGTTTTCAGTATATTTTTAAATTCATAAAATTACTGTTTGTATTTCTACTTTGCATTGTTTTTTTTTACTAGTATCTTTTGATTGAAATTGAGTGAAGTTCCTTTTTCAATTAATTCCCTTCTAATATTCCCATGTCATTGCATTTTATTTCAGTGGACCCCAGTTTGTAAACTTCACTCCGAGTCTGCTCAATGATTACCGAATAATTTATCCCTTAAGGTTTACTGGTTAGTCTATTTCAGACCCCCAAAATACACTTCCACAAGAACTTACAAAAAATACTTACATAATTTCACGATTTCCGGGGGATTTGTATCCCTGTATCTCCTTATTTTTTACAGTGTAATTCATAGTTGTCAATTCTCATGCAGTGTACCTTAAACATTTTTAAACTTGTTGTCTGCAATATTTTTAATTTAAAGGGATCATATTGGGGGGAGTAGCCCGTATTGTGTAATTTTTTTGTAATCAAATTAAATACCCCTTTTTTTCTCATCTTGTGATTTGTGATTATTAAGACCTTTCTGTACAATCCATTATTGTACCCTATTATTAATACTGTGAATCTTCATGAGCTATCATACCGGCAAACATGGCAACTGTCCAAACGAAAATATTTTTGATGATGACAATGATGATAGATTCAGATCTTTATAATAAAAAGAAGGAAAAGTGAGAAAACAGAGGGCCGCGTAGTCAGGGTCACTTGACTCGTGGCAATGTGAACCTAGACGTCCATGGTGCACACAGGGTGCAAAAGCCTTTTTTCTAGGAAAACTGGAAGCTGAACTTCCTGACAACACCCTGCTGGGGTGGTGTCATGGCTAATGGCAGCAGTAAAACATCCGAGGCGGAAACCACTTTGGAAAAAACTCACACAACTTTGTGTTTGTGGAAAAGAACAAAAAACTGATCAGTGATCTACAACACAACCTATGGGGATATTCTGCTTGCCCCCCATCAGACACGTATCACTTTAAAAAAAGGGGCAGTATCATAATATTTGGATACCCTCTCGACATGGACCCATCCCCTTTGACTCTAGCGGCATATCATCAAACCCAAGGGGAAAAAACCCAAATTTTGCCAGTTGGGTTGGCCCTGTGCCCCTCCCAAAAAAACGGGGGCCGGCCCCCTTCCTACCCATCGCGTGTACCTACCCCCCCCGGGGTGTTACAAATGCCAACACTATGGCCATGTGGCAGTAGCCTGTGGAATACTACATTCTTGGTGTTAAGTGCGGAACATTCCCCTAAAGAATGCCGACACGCCAAAATATAAATGCTTTTCTGTAAAAAAAAGGGTTACAGTCTCCCATAAAGGGCTGCAGTCGGAACCCAAACAACCTTCGACGTAAAAATGCGACGTCCTTTAATGATTTGAGGGCGGGCCATCCCAAACTAAAAACCCGATCAGACTGAACCTCTGCAAAGGGGGACGAGTCCAACCTCCCCCAAATGTTCTGGTGCCAGGTGCCATCCCCCACACCAATTGTGGAGGAGCTAGCCAACCCTGCCCTGTGGGAAATACTGATAGTTTACCACCCAAACCCATGTCCACTTGTTTTTGGGGTAAGTATGTCACTCCTCCCAAACCCATCAACAGTCAGACGGACCCCAAAATGTAACCCCCTGGAAGCTGGAGATGAGTCAGATGCCCGGACCCACCCACAATGAATGATGAGGGTTGTCACGGACCCAAAAAAAGAACCTATTTTAACCAAAAATACCTGTTAAGGTTATAGGTGTTACAGAAAGAACAATGGTGACCCCCCTCTGGAGAGGCATTTATTTGACCTTCCTCAAATTAACAAAATTTCAGGAAAAATTGGCATCTTGAACAGATGCTGAAAAATTTTTAAAATATGTAGTAAGATGTTCCGATGTTTGATGATTAAAAGTGCATCAACAATCTCAGTTCAATTTCAAGCCATTTGTGAAAAAAAGCCTATCTTGGCTTAAAAATTCCTTTGGGAAATTGCTGCCAATTTGCCGGAAAATGTTAAAATAAGGGTTTTGAAGATAAGCATGTACAAACTATGCTATTTGCTCTTAAGTGTCTGCACACTGAGGGAAAACATAATACATTTTCTTACCATCTTATGAAAAGAGATTGTAGTAACTCACACAATGGAAGATTCAAATTTTTCATGGAACATTGCTTCTATTAGGAAAAGGTTTACACATCACATTAGTGCAACCAAAAATATTGATGTCATCTGTTTGCAGGAATGTAGCTAAAGAAAGGAGTACCTCCACAAAAGTTGTCTGGATATTCAGCTTATAACTTAAGGTCAACCAACTGTTGTGTGATGTATGTCAGAAAGAACTTCCACATTCCTCCTTCCCTGCAGAGTCGAGAAACATGCAGTATCATGGTGTATTTGCGGGCGACTTTTCCATAAACATTTTTAAACCTTTATGCCCCAAAAACCATTTGCCCTGATGCTTTCAGATCCCAAAAGAAACCCCCCTTTGGGGTTTTTTGGCATAAGAATATTGGGGGGGAAAAAAATGGGAATAAAAGTCAAATTTCTAAATAGAGTAAGAAGGGGCATATTGAATCAATATAGGAGGAAATTTAAATTTTGTTGGATTTAAAAATTATTAAATAGTCGATATTGGTCTTTACGATCACTTAAGATAAATTAATTTGACAATTAAGAACCGGGGCAAATAAGAAGGAGGAAAAAAATTTTAAAGGGAAAAAAAAACTTTTAAAAGGTAAAGGAAAAGTTTGGTTTCAAAAAAATTTAATGGATTTGTTTGTATTGAATTATAAGAAAATTTGGGGGAAAAAAAATAAACCTTTACAGAAATGAAAAAAAACCAATGAAATATTTTGACAAGTGAATTAAACTGGAGCTAGGAATTGGTAAAAAGA